>VZRR01006395.1:549691-578856 GCA_013398015.1 Oreocharis arfaki | reverse complement strand
AAACCATTCTGGGATTGTATGAAAAGAAGTTTCCCAGGGAGGTTGGTGTGGATGGTGGGTCTTGCACGGAGAGTTACAGTGGGTTTGGCTCACGAGACTTTTGGAGCAGAGTTCAGCTCCAGAATTAACCCAATCCTAAAACATCCAACACTTGGGCATCTCCATGGGAACTGGGTCCCATCATGGTCACTGGACCATGCTGGTGACCACGAGGAATTAGTCAACGTAGACGTGGATCTTTTCTTCCTTCCACAGCCAAGAGCCAGCCCAAGAGGAGCTGCAGAGGGCACTGCTCCAGGACCTGTGGCAAAGGAGAGAGGGAGGAGCAGACTGAGGACTGCGGGAGGATGCACTGCTGCCTGACACACAGGAAAAGGAAGTAGAGAGGAGGATGGAAAGCGATGTTTGCAGTGGTTTCTTCCTGTTTGGAAGAAACTTTGTTTCTTCTTTGTTTTCTGCTTTCTTTGGATTTTTTTGTTTTCTTGGAAATGGATTTTGGTCCTTTTCAATAAAAAAGACCAGTTCTCACCCTGAAATGTGCTGTGTGGTTCGTTGTCTTCTAAAAAGTTGGGTGCAGAGGTCCAGGAAACATCTGGTCAGTCTTGCCAGAGAGGTCCTTGTTCATGGAGGTGATGTGGTCAAATGCAAATACTGCCCTGTGTCCTGTTCCTCCATCTCTTGTCCCAAGTCCCTCTCCAGCTCTCCTGGAGCCCCTTTAGGCTCTGGAAGGGGCTCTGAGGTCTCCCTGGATCCTTCTCTTCTCCAGGTGAACACCCCCAGCTCTCCCAGCCTGGCTCCAGAGCAGAGGGGCTCCAGTCCTCACCCCCTGAACTGCCAATAATTTGGAAATGACCATGACTGTGGGAGCAGCTCCCTGTGGTGCCACAGGAACATTTGGAAGGCACAGGATCCTCGGGATTGAGCTGCTGGAGGGTGAAGAAGGAGGGGAGAGGCACAATCTGTCCCATCTCAGATAACAGACTGGACCCAGTCAGGGCTAGCACAGCCTAAAAATTGGGCTGTGGCTTCCGAATCTGCAAATTGCCACCAATAATTAAGTTTTGTCCCCAGAAAGACTTCATTTTTGTCCCTTTATGTGTCATTCAGCCCTGTTTTGGAGTTGGCCTGATGGGCTAAACAGCCCATGGCATCCATGCTGAGTGACAAAGAGACTTCCCAAGGACACAGCATGGGGAATGTGCCCTCCAGCTGCTCCTTCTCAGCTGAGGCAGCATCTCTGGGCATCACTGGGGACACATGAAGGAGAAAAATCTGGTGAACGTGGAAGTGATCCCTGACCCCCTGGTGAGAGCAGAGCTGCAGCTGGCACAGGGTGCCCAGAGAAGCTGTGGCTGCCCCTGGATCTCTGGAAGTGTCCAAAGCCAGGTTGGACATGGCTAGTGGAAGGTGTCCCTGCCCATGGCAGGGGCTGAAACAAGATGATCCTTAAGGTCCCTTCCAACCCCAAAAATTCTGTGATTCCAGGATCTTGGGCTCTTCTTTGCTCAGCATTTCCTTGGAAAAGAAAACATAAAAGAACCCAAATCAGCTTCATGGCCTGCTGATCCCAGTTCCCATTTGCCACTGCGACTTTCCTCCTAATGTCTCCAGGAGGAGCAGCTGGAAGTCCCTGCTACAGGGACTGTGCTGCCACCACACCTCGGTCCTGGGGGAGACTGGGTGGGTTTCCTGGAGGAGAGCTCACCATGGCTCAGGGTGTTGTCTTCTGCAGATTTTTAAGGCCGGTTTTTCCTTCCATTCCCATCAATGCCCTCAGCTGTGGACCCCAGTGTCACCCCCAATGGCACCTCCAAGTTTTCCAAAGCCCAGAGGAAAGGGCTCCCCTGTCTCTCTTCGAGAGGAAGGAAACAATGCTTGGCTCAGTTTTAATGCACAGCAAAGGGAAAGGATTTAAAAACTCAAATTAAAAAAAGGGATCAGCACAGTTTTATCCGAGAAAAACAGATACTTGGATACTGGAAGTCCCTGCTATTAGGGAGGTTGGGGTCAACAGGGATGAACAGAGCCTATTGAAGATCTAACTCGGTGCAGGTGTCAGTGCAAGTGCCAGGTGGGGACAACAGCAAAGGTGTTCACCAGGAGGGAACAGGGATCATGGAGGGATGAGGGCTTGCTGACACACCAGTGATAGTCTGGACACGGGCAGGTAATGCCAGCTGGCCTCAGGCCCAGCAAACAGGCCCTGGCACTGTTTAATGGACTGGAAGAGACATCTCCAGTGTGTCCAAGGCCATGGGAACAGAGCCAGGGATAGGCTGTGTGACTCATTTCTCCAGGACTGGTGGGCTCAGGGAAACAGAGGTGAGGGAACAGAGCTGAGGGTGTTGGTTTGTATTTGTAGTTTGGTATCTGTAGTTTTCCACGGGCTGCAAATATGATGTGGAGAGAAGGGCAAAATGATAAAAGGGACGCTTGGAAAACAATGGGATTTATATTTGTGTTCCCATCTTCCACTTCCAAGGTCTGGAGAGATGCACGAGATGGGTGCATGAAGGGAAACCACATTTCCAATCCTGACAAGCTCCTGCAATGAAAACTGAGGCAGAGTAAAATCTTTGGGAAGGAAGGTGGGAGTCTTGTGAGGGTGAGGAGGCCCTGGCACAGGGTGCCCAGAGAAGCTGTGGCTGCCCCTGGATCCCTGGCAGTGCCCAAGGCCAGGCTGGACAGGGCTTGGAGCAACCTGGGCTAGTGGAAGGTGTCCCTGCCCATGGCAGGGGGTGGAATGGGATGGTTTCTAAGGTGTCTTCCAACCCAACCACTCTGTGACTTCTTGAGGGGACGCACTGGAATTTTGTGGGTGGGTGACCAGTGGCTCTGTCACACAGCAAAGGCACCAAGAGACAGAACTCATCCCACTCTCTCACTGTGTCTTTCTGCAGGGAAGAACAATTTGGGAACAGAGACCACAGAGAGTTGAGAGTCCAGGCCAGTGTATGACTGGCTCCTACACTTCCCCCTGGAGCTCCCAATCCAAACACCCCCTCCCACAGAAGCTGCTCCAGGCACCGTGGATGGTGAGGAATGCCACAGGAACAGCCCAGGACGCCAGCAAGAAGGCAGCTTGGGTGATGTACAACCAAAAGAAAACCCAGATTCCTCCTCCAGGCAGGAAGCAGCACTAGGAAAATCCCGGCAGCACGGCTGGAAAGGCGGCTCTCAGCAGCTCGCTGCAGCTCGAGAGCCCCGTGTCCCCACGGGCTGTGCCAGCCGCAACCTCAGCGCTCAAGGTGAACCGTGCGCTCGTGGTCAGAGCCCAGGAGAAGATTTAGGGAATGCTGCCATCTCTTGGATAACTGCAAAATGACGGCACCTGCCTGGGAAACGCTGCTCAGGCACCCGAGGGACGCCAGCTGCAGCCTCGCTCGCGGGGAAGTGCAGGCTGAAGTTATTCCCGCTCTGCTCGTGCCCCCCGCACGCCGACCCACGCCTTTATTTAGGGCAAACTGGGATCAGATCTGGGAATGAGCTGATTTTCCGTCTGGCTTTCGGTGCCCTTCGGCCGTGGCTGCCTCTGCGAGGCCGGGGCCGCACATCTGGAGAGTTTCATTCGAACCGCCTTCCACCCGGCTGCCCGCGGTCCTGCAGGTCCCGCACGGGGGGAAGAGGTGCCACTAGACTCGGGACAGCCTTTTTGGGGTCTCTTCGCCCATCCCTGCTGCACTCAGGTGGTTCCAGGGGCTCCTTTCAGCTTTCCATAGGAACCCTTCTGGTATTCGCAGTGGCCACACCTGCTCTGCCAAGCCCTGAGGTGCAAACCCTGCATTCCTCTGGTTCCCCGTCCCCAGGGTCGCACTGCTCTCCCTCCCAGACCCAGCTGCATCCCAGCACCTGCCTGCCTGGTGGCCCACTTTCCCGCAGATTAAACATTTGTCTAATGGCCATAAGCTGCTTAAACATGTCTTGGGCAAAGCCCCTTTGTGAGTATCCCGAGACTAAATGGCTTCCTGCTGAGACCACTGCTATGCCCCCACTCCAAAGCATTTCTTATGGATGCCTCATCTGTTTTCCTTCCCTTTTGTGCCTCCAGTCTGCTCATCTCCTTTCCAGGAGGGAGGAATTTGCCCCATCAGGGACAAAGGGAAACGGCCTGCATTAAAAGGGCCAAAGAAAATCCCCAATCCTGCCTCCCTTTTCCACCCTGCTCCATCTCTCCAGGACATCCCAAAGCACGCCCCTCCCTCCAATCCCATGCGTGTTTACCCAGCCAGCCAAAACCACGATGTTTAGGATCTGCCAAAGCATGAGTGTGCAGCACTTCCTAATTAGCCTGACAAAACCCAAATAAAATCAGAGCCAACATACCCAGCGCTTCCAGGGTTTTCCTCCCCCACATGCCTGTCAGCCCTACATCTCCACTGTTTGTCCTCCCTGCCACCTCTGACCAAGCTGTGACCTTCAACCCAGACCTAAAAAAAGCATCAAATACAAACAAAGTGACTTCCTAAAGCTGTTTTTATTTTTGGCAGGCATGGGAGGAGGATCAAGCTGACCAATACTGGGAATAACTGCCCCAACAATAAGAATTGTGATTTTTTTTTTCAAAAGGAACTATTTATCATGATGATTTGAACTTGTCACTCATTTTTTGCCCCCCAAGGATGTATGATGTAGACCCCTCTGCTGCACCCTCCTGTTTTCTTATCCAAAAACAAACCCTGACTCTCAAATCCCGATAATAATCCATCTTCACATGCTCTGACCACCCAGCACACAAATAACAGAAAAGACCCAAGCCCTTGGAACAAGGCAAGGAATTCCAGCAACACCCTGTGCCCTAAAATCAAGGGGATTGATCCAGGGCTTATGCTATTAGAGGAGGTGATGCTAAGCTGGGGCTCCTAAGCCGTGGCTCCTTGGATATTAGAGAAGGAAAGAGTGTGGGGGAGGCAGCTGGGATGGAGAAATAGGGAATGGCTTAGCAATGCCAGGTTTTAGAGTATCTTGGGGGCTGGTGACTGTGATTCTCCTTGGGAAAGAGTGCTCTGGTAGGAGGGAAGGACTCATGGGCTGCATGGAAAGGTGAAAGAGGCAAAGCGATGCTGTTGCCCAAAAAAATGTTCTGCTTTTCAGCTGGAATGTGGGGTGCCTCCCTGATGCTGGGAATCCCAAGGTTTTGGAGGCCAGTCCTTCAGCTCCCAGCATCCAGGGTGCTGCAGGGGCTGGGAGAGAGAGGAAGGTCCTTGGAAAGCAGCACAGTGGCACAAGGGAGAAGTGGAGGAGGGAAGGGAAGCAGGATGGCCACAAGGGCCGGAGGAATGTGGGCAGGGGGAGCTCCAGGAGCAGAACACGAGCAGAGGATGGGAAGGGAATGGTTACATTGAACAGGGTGATGTGGTGACTTCTTCAGTATCCCAGGATTTGGCACAGGGAAGGGCTGGGGAGGTGCTGGAGCTGTGGCTTGAAGAGGGGAAAAATGGAGGGAGGAATTATGTCAGGGAATGAAGGCAATTGGTGCAGTGCCTGTATGACCAAGAGGGTTTAGAGACAGTCCTGGGAGACCACCTGGTCTGGTCTGGGTGTCACTGGAAGGGAAGAGTCACACCCCACAGGCCTTGGGGCAACTCCCAGCCCAACACGTGGCCAAACAGCCCTTCCAGAATCCTCGGAAGGGCTCTTCCAGCATTTTTGCCATGAGCTTGACTTGGATCACCCACCAGTCAGACGCCCAGCTCCTGTGATTCCCCTGGAGAGTGGATTCAGGCCTTCAGTCCTTATATGTGATTAATGACCCCAATCATAATTACTGTGTAGGACCAGAGCACCTCAGAGCACCCAGACTCTCTCCAGAGATTTATAAATCTCTCAAGAGATTTACAATTTCAACATGGTCTCATGCATGCCCCAAAGCCAAGACAGAGTGGCCAGTTGGGCTGGATCTGCTATTAAACTTCCTCAGTCTTCAAAACAGGATGATCCCTCCAGATGGTTCATTGGGAATGGTCCCTTGCCTGTGTTAACTCCTGAGCTTCCCAGGTTATTCCAGCCAGTGTTCCACCTGAGCTGAAACAAGCAGGTCAGCAGTAGGGGTGACTGTCTGTGCCCCAAATTGTTTCATTCCCCGTTGTAGCCATATTCCCAGGGGTTTTAATTCCAGCAGGGTGGGGACAGTGGCCACGTGGCCACAAGGACCAGGAGTGGAGCAAACCAGAAGCAAAGACCTTCACCAGCAGTGTCAGCTCATAAAATACGAGGCAAAATTGTAACTCACGCAAAGATAAGAAGCCTCTTTTTCCACTTTAAAAGTGAAAACGCTGGAACTGAGTAATTACTCCAGGCCTGGCTATCCAGTCAGAAAGCATCAGGCATTTCTGAGCAGTGCTGGGTGAGGGACCGACGGGGCTGGCTGGCATTTCATGCCAGCTTCCTTTCACTTGAGCAATCCGCTCCTGAGACTCTTGCTTCAGTCCCTTTCAGGGCTCCTTGCACTCAAGGCTGCAGCAGCACGTGCTGGAAGAGATGCTAAATGTTATTTTGTGGCATTGTTTTCCCTAAAAGTAACATTTTTTCCTTCTCCCTGAATAGGTTTTTCTCCTGTTTCTTGTGATACCTGGTGCATTTTCACCGAGAAATGCAACCTCTGGCCAAGTTATACTCGGAATCCCTGAGCTGCTTCTTGTCGTTCAACTTCCCCTGAAATTTAAAGGGGTGAACTCATCATCTTCCCTCTTCTGCTGGGGTCTCAGATGGTGCCAAGCCTTGGATTCACCTTCCTTGCCTTTTGCCATCCATAGGGAGCTGAACAGGCTGGAGAGGAGGGTCCGTGTGAACCGCACCAAGTCCAACAAAGCCAACTGCAAGGTCCTACACTTTGTTCTGGGCAACCCCAAGCACAAGTACAGGCTGGGAGGAGAATGGGACTTCTTCTGGGAAGAAGGACTTGGGAGTGCTGGTGGATGAGAGCTGGACATGACACGGCCATGATCATGTCCTGGGCTGATATCACAGTGCGGACAGCAGGGGAGGGGGGGATTCTGCCCCTCTGCCTCGCTCTGGTGAGACCCCACCTGCAGAGCTGCCTCCAGCCCTGGGATCCAACAGCAGAAGGACGTGGAGCTGCTGGAGCAAATTCAGATGAGGCCACGGAGATGTTCCAAANGTCCTACACTTTGTTCTGGGCAACCCCAAGCACAAGTACAGGCTGGGAGGAGAATGGGACTTCTTCTGGGAAGAAGGACTTGGGAGTGCTGGTGGATGAGAGCTGGACATGACACGGCCATGATCATGTCCTGGGCTGATATCACAGTGCGGACAGCAGGGGAGGGGGGGATTCTGCCCCTCTGCCTCGCTCTGGTGAGACCCCACCTGCAGAGCTGCCTCCAGCCCTGGGATCCAACAGCAGAAGGACGTGGAGCTGCTGGAGCAAATTCAGATGAGGCCACGGAGATGTTCCAAACGCTGGAGCCCCTCTGCTCTGGAGCCAGGCTGGGAGAGCTGGGGGTGTTCACCTGGAAAAGAGAAGGATCCAGGGAGACCTCAGAGCCCCTTCCAGAGCCTAAAGGGGCTCCAGGAGAGCTGGAGAGGGACTTGGGACAAGGGATGGAGGGACAGGACACAGGGAATGGCTTCCCACTGCCAGAGGGCAGGGATGGATGGGATATTGGGAAGGAATTGTTGGCTGTGAGGGTGGTGAGGCCCTGGCACAGGGTGCCCAGAGCAGCTGTGGCTGCCCCTGGATCCCTGGAAGTGTCCAAAGCCAGGCTGGACGGGGCTTGGAGCAACCTGGGCTAGTGGAAGGTGTCCCTGCCCATGGCAGGGGTGGCACTGGATGATCCTTAACGTCCTTCCAGCCCAAATCATTGTGAGATTTCACGATTATTTGTGTATTTTCCCAATCATACCTGAGATCTCACCCAGAGAAGCCAAAGGATGTGTTGGACATTTCATGGGCGATCTTCACCTTTGCTCCAGGGTGCCAGAACACCCTGAGGAGCCACACAAACTTTTCTTGTTCCAGGAAAAAAAACAGTCAAAAATCCCAAAATGTTTTGCAAAGACAACAGAAGAGTTTTGAGGATATTCAAATGAAAAAAGAGAAGGAAACAACAGGCCCGAAATTCTCTCTCCCTTTTTCCCTGCCCTGTATAGTACAAGTCACTGGATGTCACTCGGTGAAGATGAAGTTCAATGGAGGAGCAGGAATTCACAGGTCCCTCCGTTGTGTAAAGCCAATTTATGGACTCCGCTGCCAAAGAAGGTCACCGAGTCAACTGCTGTGACTGGATAATTGCACGACCATGAACATTTGCAGCTCTGCATGCGAAGATCCTGTAATAAAGGTAATCAAATCTCATGCTCCAGCGCATAAGTGGATCTTCGGCGGCAGCCGGGGAAGAGCTTTTCCACCCGCACACCCAGAACTGTGCAGTCGCTTTGGAGTGCGACGGAGGCAACCTCGGGAGCCTCAGGTTTTGGCCATTGCCGGAGGCAGGAAGGAGGGTTTGATGAGCTGGTGGTCTAAGTGGGAATGGCAATTCCTGAGCAGGAGCTGGGGAGACCACAGAAGGGGCCGGGTGTGATTAGTGTGCTACAGTGAGTCACTGTGCACCGGGAAATCCGCGGCTCAGGAGATCTCCTCAACAGCAAACCCTGGTCTGGAACCTCGGCAAAGCACCACAGGGCACTTATGCAATGGAGTCTGAAATATCCTGGGAGACTGCAGGTGACACTTTGCCCAGTTCAGGAGTGAGGAGTGATGAAGGAGCCCTCAGAGATGCCCAGAGAGGATGTGGGCTCCCCATCCCTGGAAGTGTCCAAGGCCAGGCTGGACATGGCTTGGAGCATCCTCGCCTACAGAAGGTGTCCCTGCCAATGCAGGGGGTGGAATGAGATTATCTTTAGGGTCCTTCCAATCCAAACCATTCTAAGATGCTGAGATTCTGTAATTCTGTCCTCAGCAAACACTGAAACACTGATCTCCCTCCCATGACAAGCCATTGGTTTCCATGCCAATGAAAAGCCCAACCACGGTGCTATCACTGCTTGGGGTATCCTGTGCAGGGCCAGGAGTTGGATTTAATGGTCCCTGTGGATATTCCATGATTCTACTGAAAACTAGAGAGGAAACATAACATCCTGATGGGTGCATTGATGGGGGTCAAGGATTGGGATCTACACATATTTATGTGGATAAATCACGGAAATCAGAACCTGTGTAGTCCCACCCCAACTAAAATTTCCAACACATGCAAGAGAAAAAGATAAAGCTGCAATAAGGCAACTCCTCAACATTGCAGCACGAACCAGGTACTTCAGAGTTCTTAGAATCCTAGAATGGGTTGGGTTGGAAGGACCTTAAAGGTCATCCCATTCTCAACCTCAGCCATGGACAGGGACACCTTCCACTAGCCCAGGTTGCTCCAAGCCCTGTCCAACCTGGCCTTGGACACTTCCAGGGATCTAGGGGCAGCCACAGCTTCTCTGGGCAGCCTGTGCCAGGGCCTCCCCACCCTCTCAGGGAACAATTTCTTTTTTGGAATATTTGGAGGGATGAAGAGGGCACAGACAAGCAGCATCTTGGAGAAAAGGGCATCCAGCTATAATGGAAAAACTGCTCAGACAGAAAATGCTCACTGTGGGGGTACAGGGGACCCCGAATTAATGCCCTTCAATCCTAAACATCCAATCGGCTGCATCTTTGATTACAGGGGCCAAGCTCTGCATCAGGAGGCTGTGAAAGCTGTGATTTCTGCGGGTCAGCACAGGCTGGAGCAGAAATGGATGTTTCCCAGCAAGCAGAGAGCTGTGAAATATCCTATTGAAAGCCAGCGCCAGGGATCCGCTCCCATCTGATCCACAGCAATTTCGCACAGTGGTGGAGGTTTTCACACGCAGCAATAAAGAGCGATTTTGGGAGGCAAACAGCTGAAAGAGCAGAAGCACCTGGAAACGAAGGTATCACCTCTGGTCATGATTGCAGCTCCCTGACATCAGGAGCCAGCACCAGGCAGGCACAGGATTTCCCAGCGGGGCCCAGCTGCCAGACTGTTACTCTGCCTTCACACTGTCAAACGCACCCAGATCTGCAATTCCCCGAGCTCTGGGGGAAAGTACACAGGGATCCATGGAAAAAGGGCTTTGCTGCAGTGCTGTGAGAGCCACCGATCACGTCTGTCCACAAAACCCACACAGCCCACTCAGGGAGAGTGTTTTGGGGCCACATCCAGGCTTTTCTGACGAAAAAAGGAAATGTCCTGGGAAATCAGCACAGAGGAGGTCACAGAGATGATCTGAGGGCTGGAGAAACCCTCCAAGGAAAACAGGAGGAAAAAGCAGGGGTTGTTCAGTCTGGAAAGTGAAACCTCATTGGGACCTTCCAGTAATTAAAGGGAGCTTATAATAAAGAGGGAGAGGGACTTTGGACAAGGGCATGGAGTGATGGGACAAGTGGAGAGGCTTCAAAGTGAGAGAGGGAAGAGTTAGGAAGAAACTATTTGCTCAGAGGGTGGGGAGGCCGTGGCACAGGATGCCCAGAGAAGCTGTGGCTGCCCCCAGATCCCTGGAAGTGTCCAAGGCCAGGCTGGATGGTGCTTGGAGCAACCTGGGACAGTGGAAGGGGTCCTTGCCCATGGCAAGGAGTGGGAATGGGATGATCTTTAAGGTCTCTTCTATCCCAAACCATCCCATGATTCTGTTTCCCAGCAGTGATGTTTCCAAAGGAGTTTGTGGCACAACTCACCTGTTGAAACCCAAGCTGTAGTTCAGGGATTTAGATGGGAAACTCAGAGATGAACACATCCCCATCTGGCAGGAAAAACCCAAAGAGTGGTTTGACTGAGGCCAACACACAACCTCGATGGATGAATGAACAACAGGAATAGAAAATGCATTGAAAACACAGAGATCCCTCCTAAAGTTGGATGGCTTTCATGGCTTTGACCCTCAGGTGAGTTCCAGCTCCCAAGTCATCCTCTACCATCATCCTTATTAAGCAATTCAAGGTAGACTTGAAGGATTAGGAGGAAGCTGTGAGGTCCTTCCACACACATTTTCCCCTGCAAAAACAGTGTTAGCATGTGTCTCCTGCAGCAACAGGAGTGTCTCCTCGCACTGCCCTCCCTGTACCTAGGAAGTTGTCCTTTGCAGGGGAAGATCCTGATTCAGCAAAACGTTACACCCAAAATTACCCTGAAGCCCATCTGTGCTCCTTGAAACAAGTGCCACTGGGAGCTGGGTTGAATATTTTGCCACATAGACACATCTCAGGATCGAGACATGATAAGGGATAAGGATTTAAATGTTTTGTTTAATCAAGAAGTGATAAAAGAGCTGCTGGCAAGGAGGTGGAAGCAGCAATGTACACGGCATGAGCAATCCAAGGGTGTTGGATTCCCTGTGAGAAACTTGGAGCAAGGAACGGGGTGTGTGCTTGCCCCTGGAGTGCCACAGCATTACCCCAGCTCCTGAAAACAGGAGTTTGCTGCCTCTCACCCTGCTGGCCCAACCACCTTGCATCAAATCCTCCTGGCAGCTGGGAGCTGCAGCCACACCGAGGAGGGGAACTTGCTCACAGGAGTGGAACCGGCGGCCTCTCCCTGGAATGTTAATTAACGAACAGCCTCGCTCCGGGCGTGCTGCATCCTCACAGCACCTCGTGCAGCGGTGACTTGAAAGAGCAATGAGTGCCATTCTCAGGGAGAGATTTCTTGGGGGGATTTCTGACCTGTCCTAAGCAGGATCAGCAGGATCGTAGAATCCTAGAAAGGCTTGGGGTGGAATGGATTTAAAAGCTTATCCAGTCTGACCCCCTGCCATGGGCAGGGACAGCTTCCACTAGCCCAGGTTGCTCCAAGCCCCATCCAACCTGGCCTTGGAGTCTTCCAGGAATCCAAAGGGATCCTCAGCTTCTCTGGGCACCCTGTGCCAGGGCCGCCCCACCCTCACAGGGAACAATTCCTTCCTGATCTCTAAACTAAACCTATCCTAATTCAAAACCATTCCCTCTGCCATTCCCAGGACTGTTCCTCACCTTCAGGTCTATGAATTAAGTCTCTTTTTTGAATCATGGACTCATGGAATGTTTTCTGTTGAAGGGGGCCTTAAAGAACATCCAGTTCCAACCCCTTGCCATGGGCAGGAACACCTTCCACTAAATCAGGTCACTCAGATCCTTACCCAGCCTGGTAATTTTGAACACCTCCAGGGATGGGGAGCCCACAGGCTCTCTGGGCAACAAGACAGGGATGGGAATGTCTCAGAGGAATGGGAATTCTTTCCCCTCTTAAGGTGAAATACTACACTAGAGTTACTAGTCAAGGCTGCACAGTCTCTGCTGGAGGTGGAAGGACAACTAAGAACTTTTTGGGTCAAGACGGGTCTCATTCAACAGGCCCAGTTCTGCAGTCTTCACCTGGACAGCTGCCCCATTGCAAGTACAGTGATCTGTAAGATTCAGATCAAGAGTTATTGTTTGCTGCTGTTTCAGCTTCTTTTTTCTTTTTTTTTTTAATCTTCTTTCCATTCTGCCCTAAAAATGCCAGAGCTCATTATCCTCTCTGAGACTCAACCTGAGCATTTGTGCTGCAGACTCCCTCGTGCCCCTTCTGATCAGCCTAACCAGCAGAGAACTGAGTTCCTCACACTTCTCCTTGCTGTCCTCCAGTTTTGCTTGACCTCCATGGGATTCCCTCTGTCCTGCAGTGCCCACTCCCTGAGCAGAGCAGGAAGTGGGTTTCTCTGGTTCTGGCTGGCTTTCCACAGGAGATGCCACAAGGAACACTTGGTGACACTTCCCAAAGACCACACTCACCATTCCTGGCTCTCTGCCAACCCAAGCAGCAAGACTCAAAGTGTCACCTAATCAAAGGATCTGTCTCTGAACAAAGGTCTTCTCGCTCTGTCTGGTCTGAGTTGCCCTTGCCTAATTCCACCCCTCTAAAAGTTAAATTTCTGTGCAGTCAGCAGAAAAAGGATGGGCACCTCCAGAGCAGAGCATGGTTCCCGCTGTCCCAAAGAACATGCCTAAAACAGGGAGAGGAATTGCCTTCCAGTTGTGCTGACATCCTCTCCAAATCCTCCAGAGAAACTCTGAAGGATCAGATTGAATAAGGAAGACATCCAACTTCTAGATGGCTAAAACAAGGCGAGACAAATTCCCACGCCTGGCTTCGTGTTTAGGAACCTCACAGGGAAGAACAATTCCTCCACTGCTTTATTAAGCAATCTTCAAGCTTATTTATCTCTTCCTTCCAGTCTCTTCAAATGCCACTGAAGCTGCTGTCATCACAAATCAGAGTCACAGGAACTGCCTTTCAAAGCAAAACTCCAAACTGAGAAGAAAAGACATCGCTGTGAAGCAAACCCCGACGGGTTGGGTATTGCAGGGACAGGAGCACGGAGGCTGCTCCAGCCTCTCCTCACCATGGGCCAAACTGCTCCTGTGCATCCTCCCGGGGAGCAGGGTGCCCCAGGAGCATTAGAGTAGCTGGATTGCTTCAAATGTTTGGACTTCAGAAGGAATTTCTTTACAAAATAGGTTGTTAAAATTTGGGACAGGTGGCCCAGGGAGGCGGTGGAGTCACCTCTTCTGGAGGTGTTCAAGGAACAGCTGGAAGTGACCCTGGATGCTCTGGTTTAGTTGACAAGATGGTCAAAGGTTGGACTTGATGATTTTGAGGTCTTTCCCAACCTGCATGATCCTTTGAAACCAAGGATTCACCTCGTATTTTCTTCCCACTGCTGGCCATTAGCATGGTCCTATAAGAAAAGTAAGATCAGGGAAGGCACTTATTTATCCTTCATAATTCCACTTTCCCCCATTTTCACCCCAAAGGACAACTTGAACTCGTTGCTATTTGCCTCAAATGGGCTTTTCTTCCTAGTGCACATTCTGGAACAAACCAGCAGTTGTCTCCTATTCCCAGTCCTCGAGTCCTCCAGGATTTTGCAGGCTGTGCAGGAGATGTTCCGAGTCCCTCTGGAGAGGTTTGTCACTGTCCAGCCTCAGCAGCCGCGTGTCCCGGAGGTCTTCACGCCCCAGCAGTTCTCATGCAGTGATTTCTTCCCAAGCTCTGGCATGAGTGGGGATCAACTGGTGCTCCCCAGTGGTGGCTGATCAGCTGATAAATGGAGATTTGCTCCAGGAGAAATGAGCACCAGCCTCAAGGTGATGCTGCAGGATGTGTTTGAGTCCCGAGTGAGCCCAGGTTGGACAGTGAGATTTGGGAATGGTGATTTATAAAAGAGCTGGAAGAAGCGAAGCAGAAAAAAGCCAAGGGAGTAAAAGGGTTTTTTTATGTTTTTCTGTTTTTTTGAGGAAACAAGGCTGGGGAGATCACACTCTCAGAGTGCCCATCTCTGATTTCCTGTGTCTTTATCATTCCTATCCGCTCCAACAACTTCATCCTTCTAACAGTTTCTACTAGACCCCAAGGAGGCAAAAGACATCCTATCAATGTCTTCTCCCAGGTAAAGCTGCAGATGACAGGCACAGCTCCCAAAGAAGAGAATTCTTAAAGCCACTCCTTGTTCCTTGTTCAAACATTGTTGGTTTCACTTTATTTGGGGAGGGCTGTGAGGATGAGGCTTTGAGCAAACTCATCTAGAGGAAGGTGTCCCCGCTCATGGAATGAGATGTTCTTCAAGGTCCCTTCCAACCCAAAACATTCTGTGATTCTATAATTTGTTTGGATTCTTTTTTTTTTTTTTCTCCAATGAGTGATTTTGTTTGATTAAAAACGAACTGCAACCTCAATATACATCCATACATTTTAATTATCATCATATAATATTGCTCTGCTCGTGGGTTCTGTGTAATGAACTTAATGACATTCCCAAAGTATTTGCCATGTGCTGGTTAACTGCCACGCTTAACCAGGAAAAGAGGACTTGGGAAAGGGTGAGAGAATGGACACATTCATACCTGAAAAAGCTATTTGAAAATAAGTTTCAACAGCTATTCAGGCTTTTGAGCAGAAAAGTCACTCTATAAACGCATCAGTTGAACACAATGAAACTGAAATTCATTTTCAGCATCAAAGAAACATTGCTATAAATCCTCCTGTGAACTCAAAGGTAGCAATGTCAGGTGTCTGGGTAGCAGGGATGCTCAGAGGGCTTCCCAGATGTCACCTATCAAGAGCAGCCCAGGGAGAAGGACTTGGGGGTGCTGATGAGAGGCTGGACATGCTCTGGCCCTGAAACCCCCTGTGCTGGGCTGATCCCCCAGCGTGGGCAGCAGGGCAGGGGGGGATTCTGCCCCTCTGCCCCACTCAGGTGAGACCCCATCTAGGATCTCCAGCACAGGAAGGCCATGGATTGGAGTGAGTCCAGAGGAGGCACCAAGATGATCAGAGGATGGGGCACCTGTTCCATGAGGAAGGGTTGAGGGAGTAGGGATTGTTCAGCCTGGAAAAGAGAAGGCTTTGGGGTGACCTAATTGTGGCCTTCCAGTGCCTAAAAGGAGTCAACAGAAAAGTTGGAGAAACACCATTTACAAGGGCCTGGAGTGAGAGGACAAGGTTTTACACTGACAGAGCTCAGGCTTAGAATGGATATTGGGAAGAAACTGTTCCCTGTGAGGGTGCTGAGGCCCTGGCACAGGGTGCCCAGAGAAGCTGTGGCTGCCCCTGGATCCCTGGCAGTGTCCAAGGCCAGGCTGGACACGGCTTGGAGCAACCTGGGCTAGTGGAAAGTGTCCCTGCCCATGGCAGGGGGTTGGAATGAGGTGATTTTTAAGGCCCCTTCCATCCCAAACCATTCCATTGTTCTATGGCTCTGTGAACTCAGGTTGTATCAAGAACAACCCATGAAACAACTTTGTTGTCCTTGGCAGGACGGTCCAGGCTTGGTCTTCGCTGCTTCACCCTGGATTTGGAGTAGGGTTTTCCTCTCCTAAGGTCAGCAACAGATGCTTCTCTCCAGACCACGAAACAAAGTCCAGTTTCTTTCCTGGAGCAGAATTCCCCTCTCCACAGGCACTTGAGGAGCAGCTCTATCAACACAGCGACCAACTCTCCTTGGCAAAGGTAAATCTCCCCCACAACTGCATCGCTGCTGTCTGAGGGTGGCCTGACAAATCCATTGACATGACATAAGGAAAGATTTAGGAGAGGTTTGGGAGCATAATAAATGAATCCCCCATCGAGTCGACTCTGCGTTCCTCGGATCTAGCAAGCAATCACAATAAGCCCCTTGGATTACTTGAGACAAATGCCTGTCTGCACAACAAATCACCGCAGATTGCTTATGACAGCCAAATGAGACGTCCTTTCAGAACATCACCAGCAACTCTCACAGCTCTGGAGCACATTATACAGCAGGAGTTGAGAAATCTTGAAAAACCACATCACCTCTTTTGGGTCTTCTTTCATAGGGTAAGGACAAGTGACTTCTAACCTGCTCTTCCAGGGCAGTTCAGCCAAATTGTTTGCTACAAGGCATTAGAGCTTTTGTGTTGTCTTCGACATTCCAGGTTACTGAAGGATTATATCCATAGACTGTGGTAATCCCTGAATATTTAGAAAATACACACACGGCTCTCCAAACACCAGACATCTGCCCCGTGGTGCTGCACATCTGCCATTCCCGTGGATTTCTGAACAATTTCCTTTGATGAGCAGGTTTATTCCAATGGAAATCGACAAACGAGAACGGCTCCCGTTCCCTCTCCACGGCTGTGCCGAGTCTGCAGTTTTGTAGCTTAACATTTTTATCCAAGACAAAACATGCAGTCAGGCTGTTTGGACATCACACAAAGACACATAAATGTTGAAAGATAACTAGGTTGGATGCACACATGCACACACACACACACACACTCTCTCTCACTGAAATCTCTGCTAAAAATCTGCCTCTGAAATGAATACATATTTTTTAAATTAACATTTTTTAGAGACACTAACTGCATCTTCAGAGCAGAGAACACATTATTTTGTAGGCGTTTTCGGCAGCACAATACCAACCCCTATTTTTAACTATTGACTAATTACCAGTAGATCTTAATTACATGGTGTGTGGAGGCACTAATAAGTTTACAAATCTGCCAACAACACTAAACACATATGTCTTTGCAAGCATTAGCCTCTCTCTCTTATTTTTTAGAACCTTTTCTCTCCCCCCTCCCCCCCCACCCCCAATTTGGCAGCAGAAGATCCTGGAAAAGGCTGTAATTGTGGCTGATTAGAAGGCAAGCATCTAAACACCCATCCTTGTGGAGAATAGAATGGCTCAAAGCACGAGGAGGAACAAAAAGAGAAGCCAGCAGAGCCTGGAGAACTTGGATTTTCAGCAGGGTGAGAGAAGGGTTGCCTTTGGAGGTGTTAATTTTTGTCTTCTCTGCAGGATTCATGGAGCCATGTGCAGGTTTATTTAATAACTTCATTTAGGAAACAGTGGCTTGGAGCAACCTGGTCTATGGAAGGTGTCCCTGCCCACAGCAGGGGGTTGGAATGAGATGATCTTCAAGGACCTTTCCAACCAAACCATTCTGTGATTCTATGATACAATCTCTGAGAAGGAGGATTGGTGTTATTTCATGCATTTAGGTTTAATATTCTTATGCAAAAAGTAACCTGGCAGGAGCTGCCCCTGTGTTCTGCTTTGTTGGGTTGTGGCACAATGCAGCCAAATCCATCCCAGAGGGATTCTCTGCCAGGGTTTGTCCTCCTTGTTCAAGAATTTTGATGAAGTTTTTGCATTCTCAGCTCCTCAGAGATATTTTACACCACAGCTGGACCCTCACATCTACCAAAATACCCTTCAGACCCAGACCCCACAAAGCTGCCCACGCCTGTGGGCTTTTCCAACAGCCCTGAGTGGAGCTGAGCAATGTTTGAGTCCTGGGGATGCTCCTCTTGTGCAGGGTCTGTCACAGGGGACAGGGGGGTGTAGGTCTGTAATGCTCCTGTTAAATACACATTTGGGTGAAGTTTGCCCAGTGCCAGAGAGAGGATTCACGAGGATCCAGGAGGCAAAGAGGTCATTGCAGTCAGCTGACCCTCCAGAAGTCACAAACTTTCATAGTCTCCTTCAAAACTTGGTCGAGAGGGAATGGCTTCCCACTGCCAGAGGGCAAGGTTAGGTGGGATATTGGGAAGAAATCCTGCCCTGGGACAGTGGTGAGGCCCTGGCACAGGATGCCCTGAGAAGCTGTGGCTGCCTCTGGATCCCTGGAAGTGTCCAAGGCCAGGTTGGATGGGGCTTGGAGCACCCCGGGATAGCGGAAGGTGTCCCTGCCCATGGCAGGGGTGGAAGTGGATGATCTTTATGTTCCCATCCCACCCAAACCATTCTGGGATTTTATGGTTGTACTCAAGTGCTGTCAACTACAGAATTGAACATCTAAAAGTCTGATGGCAAAGACTTCCACGTGCTCTTCCATCAGTTGAGTTTCTGACAAAAAGGAGCATCACCCTAAAATCACCTTCATCAGAAGCCTCTGCACACCCAACAGCACTTAGCCCAAGAGGTGATCACTCGTGGAAGATTTGATGTTGCTTTAGAAGCTATATAGAGGCTATTCACAATATCAAAGAGTTATTAGAAAAAATAAATTACAGTGGAATTGTATGGGATGATTTTTAATACAAATAATTCCAATAATTTGACAAGAAAGAAAATTAATCTTCTCTTTCTAAGTGCAAGTGTAACCAAAGGGTGAAGAACATCCATATTCTTGGAATAAACACTGGGGACACTTTCAGTCTGTGTCCACGCTGCTGCTGATCTCCTGAATGATCTGCCATGGAATCACTGGATAAACTTGAGTTTTATGACTCCAGAAACGAGAGCAGGTGTCTCCTTTGCACATCCATATTTCTAAATGCAGAAGGGTATTTCTGTCTGGGATGATTCAGTGTTTATATTTACACGGTGGAGGAGAGGAGATTATTGTCATTTGCATTGATGAAGGAGGTAGTTGTCACCTTCCAGTTTTTCCATATTGAATCTTTGTTAGCAAATAACATGTCTTGAGTAAAATGAGAGCAGGAGATAATTTAAATGGGCGCCACACTTAGCCCCGGCAATGAAATTACAAAAGTGAATCAACATGAAAGCAGAATCTTTTTTTTTTTTTTCTCAACAATTTAGGTAATTATGGACAAGGCAGGCATCAGTTTTCCCTGCAAAGAAACTGAACCAGTTACTCTGGTGTCTTAGGGCAAAACTTCAGTTCCTTAATTAACAGATTCAGAAATATTGTGTGCGCTGGCAGATGGAAGAAATGATAAGAGCACTTGGCAAAGCTGGAAATGCTGGTGATTGCACAGATCAGAAAGCACAGAGTGTGCCTGAACCAGGACTTCAGAGTAGCCAGACTTAATTCTGAGATGCTGTCTGAAACAGCCACATGATAATTTTTGCCGTAGAGATGAGAGACTTCCAGCATCCATTTCAAGCTGGGCAGATCTCATCCATCCCCTGAGTTATTAAATGACCTGTGCAAAGCCAAATTAATTACAAGCATTTAAAAACAGAGAAGGGGAATTGGTGATGCTTTTAATATGGTGGAAGTATAAAAGGAAGAAAGAAATAGCGTGTTTGTTATCCTACAAAAAAGAGTTTTGCTCCATTATGGAATACAGAGTGTTTATGCCCCATCTCCTTACACTTAATGCCAAGTGGCAAAGGCAGGTGAATGGATCTCTCCAAAACAGGTAAAAATTCCATGTTTCTGCCTGAAACCAGAGCCTGGTTCTTACCAGAGCCTGTTCCTGCCAAGAGGAGCTGATTTAGGAGAGCACAAAGTCATGGGATGGGAAGATCCCTGGCAGGGGATTGGAATTAGATGATTTTTTAGGTCCTTTCCAACCCAAACCATTTTGGGACTCTGCATTCCTGCTCAGGACCAAAGTGGTACAAACAGTGGTTGAAGTGGAGCCAAGGCAGGGGGAGAAGATTTACTGAGTGCAAAACGACACAAAAATTACAATCCTGTGTGGTTCATGGGGAGAAGAAAAGGGCTGAAAAGGTGTCACCAACACAGAATTAAAGAATATCCAGAGATGGACCCACAAGGTTCATCAAAATCCAACTCCTGGCCCTGCACAGGACAACTCCAAGGTTCACACCATAAACAACAGGAATAAAACGGAAATGGAAATTCTGTCCTCAGGCTGAAAAAGGAGAGAAAAGTAAGGAGACCTGGTGTGCACAGAGCTTTAGGTCCATGGAGGATCTCAGGCCAGCAGGGAAGCAGGGGAAGGTGATTTCTCTGCAGTAACTTATCTAGAGGAAGGACCAAGAGGAGAAGAAGTAAAGACACCAAGGTGCAGCAGCCCACATTGGAAAGAGGCAATGCTTGGGCTGATGCTTCAGCCAGAGGGAGATGGAAGAAGCTGCAGTCACCAGCCACCTTTTCCTTGACTTTTTTCCATGGGAAAACCCAGGTATGTTCAGATTTGTGCACCATCCTGTCTTTATTTGGTTTGATATAAAAGGTCACACATTTAATCAACAATTCTGTAGTGACAGTGTTAAACACAAAGAAATATTCTGCTACCTTTATAGATTTGGGGGAGGTTTACAGCATCATGAGACCCCACTTGAGGTGCTGCTTCCAGCTCTGGGGCCTCCAACATAAGAAGGACATGGACCTATTAGACTGACTCTGGAGGAGGCCATGGAGATGCTCCGAGGGCTGGAGCCCCTCTGCTCTGGAGCCAGGCTGGGAGAGCTGGGGATGTTCACTTGGACAAGAGAAGGATCCAGGGAGACCTCAGAGCCCCTTCTAGAATGCAACAGGGGCTACAAGAGAGCTGAACAGGGACTCGGGACAAGAGCCTGGAGGGACAGGATAAGGGAGAATGACTTCCCATTGCCAGAGGGCAAGGTTAGATGGGATTTTGGAAGGTAATTGTTCCCTGTGAGGGTGGGGAGGCCCTGGCACAGGGTGCCCAGAGAAGCTGTGGCTGCCCCTGGATCCCTGGCAGTGTTCCAGGCCAGGTTGGACAGGGCTTGGAGCAACCTGGGCTAGTGGAAGGTGTCCCTGCCACCGGCTGGGAGGGGAACAAGATGAACTTTTAGGTCCCTTCTACCCCAAACCACTCTGGGATTCAATAATTATCAGTTTTACAAAATAAGAATCAGGGACTGTAAGAAGGGGAATCATTTAACAGGGAACATACCTTACCTTATCTAAGGTGCGAAATCCTGCTGCACTTCCTCCCACAGTCCATGGCTCTACGTTGGCTCTTCCAGTGATGTAGAAGAATGGAAAAACTGGATGTTACACACACTCCCCATTGGAACAGGGGCCAACCTTCACCCTGTTTGGAAGAGGAAGCATTGCCTGATAAGTTTATTTTTCTCTGAGCTCTGAAGAGCAGCATGGCACACTGACAACAGCAGCCAGCTACTCTATGAGATACATCCCTGCCCTTCAGAGCCAATTAAATCACTGGAATCCCATGGGGGGAAGTAGGAAATGCTGTATAGTCACTTTTCCTAAATCCCAGCTTGGAAAAGCATGGAGCAAGTCCACCAGATTGGAGGCCTCAGCTGTTAATGCTTTTCCAAAGGGAGAAACACAGTTCCCTGCACAGCTCACCACCTTCTCCGGCTGATCAAGTCCCGTTGCTCATTCCTACTGGGTAACCAGTTCCTTGAGGAGTGGGACTGAGGGGATTATCTCTTGTTTGGTTTAATGGGAAAGCTGCAAGTACTTTTAGAAAAGGCAGGCAGGAGGGAGACCTTGCAGACATCCTCTCCTGCCCAGGCCCAGTCCCCAGGCAGCCCCAGGACTACGCATCCGATGTCACCGGTTCAGCTGATGCCATCGAAAAGGTGTCCCACAAGGGTATTTTTGGGGAAGCAGAGAGAGCAGACAGGTTCCTTTTGATGCACAGTAATAAATGAAAACAGCTGCAGCTCTCAGGAGATTAAAGGGAGCCTGAGGAGAGCTGAATAAACCCTGTCACCGCAGGTAAGATCGAGATAACAGGAATGATGAAGTCTGCTAATGCACACGTCTCAAGACCATACTAATTCTTAAATCTGTCAGGAGGTGTAGAGCAATTTAAATGCAACATTTCTGTCCAACAGACAGAAGTTTGGGATTCATATAATTCCATATTTAGTGGGGAATTGTTATCCAGTTTTTATCATGTAACATCTGAGGACCTTAACAAGTTTCAGGGACTTGTAAGGAACTGGGAGTGGAAGCGAAGCACCTGGTCCAGCTGTGAGAACAAACCACATGCAGTTGTTTAAAGGCCAGGCTGGATGAGGCTCCGAACAACCTGGTCTAGTGGGAGATTCCCAACCCATGGCAGGGAGTGGATCAAGATGGTCTTTAAGGTCCCTTCCAACCCAAAACATTCTGTGATGCCATGATTTTGTGATCAGTAAGGACTAACACTATTGACAGTCACTGGTAACACTTACTAGTCAATTGCGCTGCTAAAATGAAAACTCAAAAATGAAGCCCTCATATAAAAGACAAGGGGTGGACCTGGAAAGCTTCACCAAACATTCCTCAGGCTCTCTTAGAGGCAGTTTTTATGATGGCTGTGAACTGGCTTTTCAATAAAGAACACTTGGGACCTTCTAACCTTTCCTAGAGAGCCCAGTGTCACCAAGCGGTGGGTGAGAGCTGCACGTGCCCTGGCCATGGGCTCTCACAGCCCAGAACCCTCCCCTGCCCTGGGCTGATCCCCCAGTGTGGGCAGCAGGGGAGGGGGGATTCTGCCCCTCTGCCTTGCTCAGGTGAGACCCCACCTGCAGAGCTGCCTCCAGATCTGGGCTCCGACAGCAGAAGGACGTGGAGCTGCTGCAGCGAACCCAGAGGAGGCCACGGAGCTGCTCTCAGGGCTGGAGCCCCTCTGGTCTGGAGCCAGGCTGGGAGAGCTGGGGGTGTTCACCTGGAGAAGAGAAGGATCCAGGGAGAACTTATTGCAGCCTTTTAGTACTTGAAGGGGGCCGGTAAGAAAGATGGGAACAAAAAGGACAAGGAGTGATGGTTTTAAACTGAAGGAGGGTCAGTTTAGATTAGATTAGATACAAGAAATTAGTTTGTTACAATGAGGGTGGGGAGGCCCTGGCACAGGGTGCCCAGAGGAGCTGGGGCTGCCCCTGGATCCCTGGAAGTGTCCAAGGCCAGGCTGGACAGGGCTTGGAGCAAGCTGGGCTGGTGGAAGGTGTCCCTGCACAGGGCAGGGGGTTGGAGCTGGATGAGCTTTAAGAAATCACTTCCAACCCAAACCATCCCGTGATTCCACAATTCTATGACAGTGCTACCAGAGGGAGACAAGTGGCAGCAAAAGCAGCATCCTGTTGATCCTCCCCTGGTACAAACATGTAGCACTCAAAAAGATTAATAGAAATTAACAAAGTTAATCAATAGAAGGACCGGCCAAAGTCAAGCTCACACAATAACTACTAAGTTTACCAACACATCCAACTTTTCATCCTGTGGAGACACGAACGTCGTGGCAACGGAAGCTGGAGCTTTTTCTGCCTCATGCATGAATAACAAAGCCACCTGCTATATTCCAGCAGTGGATGCTTTATTGTTAGTGATGATGCATGAGGCAGAAATAATGCAGTTTGATTTTTAGAGACAATACCAAGTTGAGCTTGCGAGGCTGTCAGCCCACACTCGTTTGACTTGGGAACTGAGCAAACAACATGGAAGTAATTGATGGAAACTAATGACACAATAAGATGTCATTTTTTTCTGACCTACTTTGCTTAAAGTAAATCCCCATTAATCGCAATTATCTGTACTCCACGTACACCAAACACTCAGCTGGATCCATCCCCCAGTTATTTAAATGAGGTAGCTCCAGATTTACACAACTCTGATTCTGGCTTACATACCTCTCTATATTTAGTGTTTGTTCCCCTGATCTGAATAAATGCCTGGAAGATGGAAGACCACACAGCTCAATTAGGGTATCGATCAGGATGAAAAAAGCCTTTAACCAAGCAGCACAAGGAGGCTGTGATCCCACGCCGGGGTGCTGCTGGAGCACCAACCACGCCTCCCTTTGCCGGTGCCTCCCAGGTGCTCCTGGAGAACAGGAGGAACATGAAATGCGAGGCACAGACAGATCAGCTCTGAGTGCTGCGAGGGAAAAACCCTGGCTAAACATGTTTTATAAATACTTGCAGATCTCAGGGTCACCCAGAGTTTACACAGACCCCCGGACACAAGCGCCTCCAGCGTGAGGGAAGCGTGGGATGCTGCTGAACGCCGAGAAAAGCTTTCTCCTCTCAAAAATATGAGTTGAGAGATCTCAACATGGGTGTGATTGACACTCACAACTTCCAAAAAATCCCTAAAAATACAGAGTGTTGGCTAATAAAAGAAACAGGCTCTGAGTAATGACTTCTGGCTCTCTGTGAGGGCCAGGACTACACGGGAGCAGGAGCTCTTATGGACTTGGAAGGCGCAAAGCATCACCCCCAGGTCCTCGGCCAAAGCAACCCCACAGCAGTGGCTGTGGGAAACAGGAGAATCAGAGGGTTGTGGGCAGACTGGGACATGGGTACATCTCTGCTGTGTGCTAAGTGAGGGAGCAGGAGCTGGAGAACATCATGGGATAATCAGGAATTAAGATGTAAGTGGTGGAGATATCACTTCTGGCCACCCACGGAGTCATGTAGCCATGACTCATCCCCTGGTGCAGGAAGGAACGTAGCGCACCGTGCATCAAAATGGACAGGATCTTTCCAAGGGGAGATGATCTGAGACGGAAGACCTTTAAAGGGCTTTCATCCCAGCTGTTTATGGCTCCACACTGGCATGCCTTTTCCTTGATAAAATCAGGAAGTTATGTGTTAAACGAGTTACTTTTTTATTTCAGTCTCCGATACTCCTACTGGAAAGATCTTCCGATTTCCAGGCTAAAAATATCCATGGCCAGTTCCTACTCATTTGCTTTTCCACCGTTGCCCTTCAGTGTCCCAACGCCTTTCCCTCCTCTTGCATTTACTTTCCAGGATATATTTATAGGCAGGAAAACATATTCCTTCTCCAGCCTCATTTTTCAGCCACACTAAACAAGCCAAATTCTTCCAGTCCACAGAAGAAAAGATGGACTGCTCTGAGCTCTGATCACCACCTGGCTCTTCCCTGCAGCTGGAATTCACCCTTCTTGGGCACAGGTGGTCACAACTGCACCGAGGAGTTTGGGGGCAGTGCCAGCAGGGTATTGTCATTGTGTCATCCCTTGCCCAAGCAGCTGCTTCTCTCACTCCGTGTGCCAACGCTGAAATCCTCAACTGCTGCCTTCTCCCACCCGAATGTCTCATCAAAAAAGTTTGGGTTGGTTTTGTATCAAAACAGATGACTCGTCTGCCCCCTTATTGGTTCACCTACACTTCGATTTAAGTAACAAGACCAAATAGTTTGTTTACTTCTCCGTTGTTTTGGTTTTTGTTTTTTTTTTTTTAATCTCTTTCTAATCATATGTAGCAAATCTGCCACACAGAAAAGTTTGAAGGAATGAGGGATGCTTCCATTTATATCTCCTCATACTGCAAATCAGAAGTCGAAGCTTAATCTGGGCGCTTCTCACCCAAAAATATGGGTCCCAGAGTCCTTATTTCTGACTGCTGTGAGAATTACCATCCATATTTAGGTCTGAAAGTATCCATCAGGAGAGGGATTTGATGTTATATATATATACATATATATATATATATTTGTACATGTCTTATGCACATGAAGTAATTTTGGTCGAAGGCTGGTTTTGCTCTTGTTTATTTCCATATTCTGGCAATAGCTGAAATTGGCATAAAATAAGGGAGTATCTGCAACATTTGAATTCATTATGATGAGAATCTAAGGGATCCTGTTGTCTCTGATATATAATTATATATCCACCATATAATATTACAAATAATACCAGTTTTCTCCCTTTGGAGAACTTTGTACCAGAGTTTCACTCCAACTGACTTCAGTTTGCCCACATCCAGATGTGCATCAGGTGCATCCACATGGATCATGCCCAAAGCTTTGCTTTCTGCTCCCTTTCTTCTGTTCCCTCTGCTGTAGGAGGATCCGACCATTTCAAAACCAGCAGCCTTTTTCAGACTCCCCAAAACTTTTCAGCTCTTTTGACATCACCCAGAAACACCAAATACACCTTTCCCAGACAGCCTGTTTAATATATGAAAGTCCTCCCACTTTTTCTTCAAGATTAAATTAATTTTTCTTCCCTGCAAAAGCATTTTACCTGCACTTTATCTGCGTTCTCCTCTCTTCTTGGAGTTCTTTCCTTTTTTTCCTTTTTGAAATTTAGACTCTGCAAAGCAGCAACTTTTTTCAGCCAGTTCTAGAGCCCTGACACTCTCAGCCCTGATATTTTGACAGAGTTTAAAGGGAAAAAAAAAAGGGAGAAAGGGTAGAATTCAAACTCCCACAGAAAAAGGCAAAAGCAGCCGCTGGAAGTAGGAGCATCTGGAAGGAGCTCTTATTAAAAGGAGGGAAAAACCACACGGAAAAGAGGAGAGATTGTAACCTACAGAGGACAGCACAAGACAGCTCAGAAAAGATAGATATGATGAATGAACAGATGTGTCACAGGGAACTGGGGGGAAAGGACCTGGAATTTGGCTTTCTCAGACTGCCAGTGGGTCCTTTGGTGAAATAGCTGCCTGGGGTGAAGCTCAGCTCCAGGCAGATCCCAAAAAGAGCTGGGAGCTGCTTCCTCAGCCCGGCAGAGGTTTCTCCAGCACAGAGCTGAGCGCTTCGAGAGTCTGCCTGACTCCATGAGTACAGGGTGGGAAAAGTGTCCCCCAAAGGGAATAAGGGAATGACAAAGAGCAGAAGAGGGGATGTAGAATCCCTGTGTTAGAAGAAGGACAGGAAGACACAGAGCTGGGGGATTTGAGAAGGCAACAAGGTGGTGTGAGGTTGTCAGGGTGCCAAGACGTTCTCTGTTATCAACAGAGAATGAACCCCAGAATGGTTTGGGTTGAAAGGGACCTTAAAACTAATTCAGTTCCACCCCCTGCCATGGGCACGGACACCTTCCACTATCCCAGGTTGTTCCAAGCCCTGTCCAACCCGGCTTTGAATATTTCCAGGGATGGGGCAGCCACAGCTTCTCTGTTCCAGTGCTCCACCACCCTGTGAGTACAGGAAAGGGACCTGTGGGTTGGAACAGGACAGGAGCCTCCCCTCCCCAGCACAGCCTTGGGAAGGGAAAAGGCAAAAAGAAACCCAGAGGAGGCCCCGGATCTGCCAGGGGTCAGGGAGCTGCAGGAGGTGGGAAGGTGGAAAGCAGGCTGGCTGGGGGTGAACTGAGTAGCATGGTGACCCTGGGATTTGAGGTTGAGCAGGTGACAAGGACAGGGCAGCTGACACTGGACTGTGGAGCTGTTTTAGGAGCAGGATGGGGTCAGCACAAGGGGGTCCAGTTGAGGATAGTCTGGGGAATGCTGGTGTCAGCACTTGGGGCTTGGGGGACTAAGCACAATGGAACTTTTTGAGTGTCCAGAGGAGGGCCAGGAAGATGGTGAAGGGTCTCAGGGGCCTTATGAGGAAGGAGTGATGTCATAGAGTTTGTTCAGCTGGAAGAGACTGAGGTCAGACCTCACTGGGGACTGCAGCTCCTCCCAAGCAGCAGCTCCAATCCCTGCTGCCTGTGACCAGGGACAGGACCCAGGGAAGAGCTGGAGCTGTGTCAGGGGAGGGTTAGGTTGGACATCAGGAACAGGTTCCTCCCCCAGAGGGTGGTGGGGCACTGAACAGGCTCCCCAGGGAATGGTCACGGCTCAAGAAGTGTTTGGACAACACTCTCAGCCTCAGGGTGGGATTGCTGGGGTGTCTATGCAGGGCAAGGGGTCGGACTTAACATGAGCCTTCCAAATCAGAATATTATATGATTCAGTGTAGATATTGTGATTGAAATGTGATTAAAGAGACAGAACACTTCTCCTGTGAGGAAAGACTGAGAGAACTGGGGTTGTTTGGCCTGGAGAAGAGAGCCCTGGGGAGATCTTAGGGCCTAAGTCTTCAGTGGCTGCAGAGGAGGGTCAGGTTGGACATTTGGAAGAACTTCTTCACAGAAGGGGTGACTAGACATTGGAAGGGGCTGCCCAGGGAAGTCATGGAGACACCATCCCTGGAGGTGTCCAAGGAACGACTGGATGTGGAACTCAGTGCTCTGGTCTGGTTGACAAGGTGGTGTTTGCTCACAGGGTGGACTCAACGATTTCAGAAGAGTTTTTCAACTCATTGACTGTGATTTTGTGAAATGGCCTCAAGTTATACCAGGGGAGATTTAGATTGGATATGAGGAAGAAAATCCTTCACGGAAAGGCTGGTCAGGCAATGGAACAGGCTGCCCAAAGCAACCCGATGAAACCTGATGGGGTGGAATCTCCACCCCTGGAGGTTTTCAAAACATGTGTAGGTGTAGAACTTGGGGATACAATTTAGGGGTGATCATGGCAGTGCTGGGTTAACAGCTGGACTCGGTGGTGCCAGATTAGTCTTTTCCAACCTAATTCTGTGATTCTGTAAAGGGGCTCCAAGAAAGCTGGAGAGGGACTTTGGACAAGGGCATGGAGTGACAGGACAAGGGGGAATGGCTTTAAGTTGAAAGAGGGCAAAGCTAGATGGGACTTTAGGATGAAATTCTTCCCTGTGAGGGTGTTCAGACCTGTGAGGGCACAGGTTGCCCAGAGAATCACAGAACAAGCTGACTTGAAAGGAACCCACGAGGATCATCCAGTCCAACTCCTGGCCCTTTACAGGACCATCCCCAACAATCCCACCCTGTGCCTGAGAGCGCTGTCCAAGTGCTTCTCGAGCTCTGTCAGGTTTGGTGCTGTGACCATTCCCCGAGGAGCTGTTCCAGTGCTCAACCACCCTCTGGGGGAAGAATCTTTTCCCAATACCCAACCTAACCCTCCCCTGACACAACGCCAGGCCATTCTCTCAAGTCCTGTCCCGGGTCACCCCAAAGCAGAGCCCAGCGCCTGCCCCTCCTCTTCCCCTCACGAAGAAGTTGCAGACCGCGCTGAGGTCCCCCCTTAGCCTCCCAATCTCCAGGCCTCATCCCTGTGAGCTCCCCAGGCCAGGTCGGACGGGGCTCGGAGCATCCCGCTCGGGTGGAAGGTGTCACTACCCGCGGCAGGGGGTGTGGAAGGCGCCGCTCCCTCCCGTCCGCGCCGGCCCCGTCGCGCTCCCGCCGCCGGTCGCTGTCGCCGCCAGGCGGCCCCGGCCCGTCCCGCGCGCCGCGGAAGCGCCGCCC
>VZRR01006395.1:502348-549172 GCA_013398015.1 Oreocharis arfaki | reverse complement strand
CGCCCGGTGCGAGAGGGACGCGGGGCAGCGTCAGCCCCTGGTCCAAGGGGGATGTGAGGCAGTGTCACCTCCTGGTTTGAGATGGAAGGGGGCAGTGTCACCTTCTGGTTTGAGATGGACGGGGGCAGTGTCACCTCGTGGTCCAAGGTGGACGTGGGTCAGTGTCCCCTGTGGTCCAAGGTGGGTCAGTGTCCGCTGGCCGAGGAGGGGCAGGTGTGGATGGTTGTCAGCATCTGGTTTGAGGTGCATGTGGGTCACTGTCAGCTCGTGGTCCAAGATACGTATGGGTCAGTGTCACCTCCTGGTTTGAAATGGGTCACTGTCCCCTGGATGAGGTGGGGAGCTCACAGCTTGTGGTCCAAGGTGGACATGAGTCAGTGTCACCTTATGGTTCGAGGTGGACATGGATCAGTGTCACCTCATGGTTTGAGGTGAGTCAGTGTCACCTCTTTGTTTGAGGTGGGTCAGTGTCCCCTGGAAAAGGTGGGGCAGATGGGGGTCAGTGTCACCTCGATGGGCTGAGGTGGGTCACTGTCCCCTAGTTGAGGTGGATCAGATGGCCATTGCTGTTACCTCGTGGTTTGAGGCAGACATGGGGCAGTGGCACCTCATGGCTTGAGGTGGATCGCTGTCCCTTGGCTGAGGTGGGACCGATGGGGGTCAGTGTCACCTCATGGTTTGAGGTGGACGTGGGTCACTGTCCCTGGCTGAGGTGGAGCACATGGGGGTTGTTGTCAGCTTTGGTCAGTGTCACCTCATGTCTGAGGTGGTCATGGTCAGTGTGGTGCCCCCCACATGAAGAACGAGTGGAGATTTGGAGGTTACTCCAGCTTTGGATGAGGAGAGACCCAAAGAGAGGAGAGATTCCCACAAAATAAGCCTGGGGGGCTGAGGTGGGGGACATGGGGGTCGTTGTTACCTCATGGTCTGGGGTGGACCTTTGCCAGTGCTCCCCACAGTGGAGGAAGTGTCAGGGCCCCCTGTGTGCTGAGGAGACATTTGAGAGGAAGAGAAGTTCCCCCAAAATGTGTCTGTGGGGCCGAGGTGGGAGGAGTGGGGTTCGCTGGTCCAAGCAGGATATGGGATGGTGCTCCCAACATGGAGTTTTGGGGTGACCCCTTCTTCACTGAGGAGAGCCCCAAAGGGAGCAGAGAGATGCCCCCCCCAGATGAGCGTGTGGGGCTGGGTAGAGGGGAATAGGGCTGCTGTCACCTCACAGCTCGGAGGGGACACGGTTCTGTGCCCCCCATGGTGTGGGATGGAATGGATTCTAGCTCCGTGGGAATGTAGATGGTGCCTCTCAGGGATGGCATGGGCTCTGGCTGCTCCACAGACATGGGGCAGGATGGGCAGGGAGTCATGGAGCTGCTCTTCCTTTCAGGACAGGCCCCGGGCTGGGGGTGATCCTCGCAGTGGCAGCGCTGCAGAGGGAGGTCCTATGGCCCTGGGGAGGGGGCTCACCCCACCGCCCCCCCCCCTCCTGGAGCCAGGGGGCAGCCAGGAAAAGACCCCATGGAAAATGCAGGGGCTGCTCCAGAGAGGGTCTGCGGGGGGATGGACCCGTGGCTGCCAAGTGCTGGGGTGCGCTGGTTCCAGAGGGTTGATGTCCTGGCGTGGATCCCGTAGGGATGAGGGGGTGAGGGTCGCATCCATCCCCGAGAGCCTCTCCCCAGCCATCGGAGCGGGAGTGGGAGCTGCCGGCTCGCTGACTCCCCCCGAACCGAAGGAGCGGGGGGTGGGAGTGGAAAAATGCAGCGTGATGCCTCGGCTGTGGCTTTGGAGAAAGGAGAAACCTCCTCGGTGGGGACGGCGGCGGTGGAGCTGCCGGTGTGAGGCTGAAGGTCAGGGATAAGGGAGGGATGAGGGACTGTTCTCTGCCAGAGGGAGAGGTCCTGGGGTGGAGGAGAGGCTGGCCGGAGGATGGGTCTGGGAAGTGACCTCGGGCTCGGCAGGAATTAAAAACCATCCTCCAGCGCGAGCTGGAAATTACGTTATCCTCCCCAAAAAGAGAGGTGGGAGGAGGCAGGGAGGGATTCTCCAGGATGAAAGCCTGTGGATGCAAACACTGCCACAGAGATGTCGGGCTTACGGAAAGAGGTGGTGTAAGGACAGCTGTAAAGACCCGGCGTGGCCCAGCATCCTCTGAGCTGAGGCGCGGGTTGGTAACGTGGAAGTGGTGTGAGATTCGGGGTGGGGGCAGAGGGACGACTCTGGGTTGTGTCATGGGGCAGTGAATGCACCCCCTCCACCCCAAGGATGGGTCAGGCTGTAGGGAAGAGGCTCCAGATGGGGGTCGGTTGGCGTTTGTAGCTTTCAGAATAATCCTTAGGGATCAAAGATTTTTATTTTCCCAATTTTTTTTTGGAAGAAGCCGCGGGGGTGGAGGGGAGGGGATCTGCGTGAGAAGGGTGCATGAGATGTGTACGTAGGAAATAAGCCCATGCAATCGTGCAGTGCAACAGCAAATACATATTTCTTCTGCATCTTCAATGTCATTTGTGCAGCGTTCAAAGCACATTTGTTCTCAGCTTCTGCTTGGGGGTTTATTCTATTTTTATGGGTTTTTTACGGCCGAGATTTGGGCTGGGGGGTGGCGGGAGGGGGATGTCTGCGGGTGGTGCGTGCGAGGATGATGAATTGGTCCGCGACCCTTTCTGCTGCTCCCCCTGGTACTCCCAAGTGCTGATCCCATCAGCAAAAGCAGTTCTCAATGCAGATGCTCCTCTGGCAAGTTGGATTTTTCCTTTCTCGGAGTCAGGCAGAAGAAATGATGGTGTTTTAGCTGTGCACAAACACCCCATGCCATGGCACGCTCGAGTGAGCACGTGGGGAGGGGATCCTGAAGTGATGCCGGCAGGGACAGAGGGGGTCCAAGTAGGGGGATGATTTTTGGGTAATAGGAAGAAGCAAAGCTCAAGTTGCCCAGACTTTTCCCTTCTATGCTAATGCAGAGGAAAAACGTTTGCTTCTGAGGTTGTGCAGGGCTGGGAATGCCAAAGGGAACTGACAAGGAGCACTGCAGCCTGGATCACTTTAGGTGAAATCAGGGAGCTTTCTGTTCCGTTGTCCTCTAATCCCACCAGTGCCCACCAGAGCTCCCGCTCTTTAAGGCACTCTGGACAGCGTGGAGCCGACTCCCAGTATCTGACCAGAGCCAGAATTAACTTCCTGAGATCTGTGGAGCAGCCTCCACGAGGGTGTCTTTTTGCATTCCCACTACAGCTATTGCCAACACCATTAAAATTAATCTCGGGTGCGGTGATGGGACTAATACTGGAACGCGCTGGTTTGGCCGCCTTTGCCTGCGGCGCAATGGCTGCGTGCTGGGGAGAAGTTCAGACGTGGGGACAGAGGAGGAAAACCTAGGACAGCGTAAGTTCAGTGCGTAATGGTCCGAGCCTGGTTTCCTGAGGGATCACGGATCCGCGCTGCCGCTGCATGGAGCGTAATCGGGACCGTACCTTACGTAGGGGATGTCGTGGGTGTTGCTCAGCAGCTGGGAGCGAAATCGTGGAGAATTGGAGGGGGCAGGTTGGAGTAGTACAGGAATTCTCATCCTGAATACGTTAGGTAAATCTGCGTTTGGATTTTGAGGGATGACACAATTCCTGTGGCGGCTTCTTCTCGTAAATACTGGGAAGACTCGCCAATAAGATGGTGAATAAATAGCATTTTATGGCAGAAATATAAATATACATCGGGATCTTATTTTAGCAAGGCTGTCTCTTCATTTTGTCAGGATTGTGGGAGAAGGAGCTTGTTTTGGAGCAGTCTGGATGGGGGCTTTGTCTGCTGTTTGTGTTGTATTCAGAGGGCGGATCGTGACCAGGCAGGAGGGCTGAGGGGGCAGTGCGAGTGCTGAGGGGGGGCTTAGTGATATTCCTGGGGTTTTTTGTGGTTTTTTTTAGTTCAGCTGGGATCTGAAGGATGTGTTAATACTGTCTGTCTATAGTGGCTGTTAGAAAAATAGTGAAAACGTATGTGTGTGTGTATACATATATATATGTATTTTGAATTCTTGCTGGAAGTAGTCTGATCTCTAATGCCATTCCCACCAATAAAGCTCAGCTCCCGGGGTTTTTACCTTCATAAATCTACAATATTCACCTTTCCTCTCAAATCTTAGATTGTCTCGAGGACATGAACAATTCATCCAGACTATCCAAAAAGTGAAGGATGCCAGCTGGGGCACATTATGGTCATTATAGAGGTGCTGCAGTGCAAGCTGCCAGGGGCTATTCCTTTAGGAGGGATGCTGTGGATTTGCTGGAAACAGGATGAAGACAGGGCTGTTTGTTTTGCTGGAGCTGTTCAGCCATGTAAATTTGGGAGAAGTAGAAGTTTCGGTCTCTCGAGTAGTTGCGCAGGTTGTATGAATGACAGGAGTGAACTTCCCTGTGTGATGTACCTTTCCTTAACCTCTGCTGGAAGTGGGTTACTGGGTCATGGATGCTGCCCTGGAATACGGGGTTTAGAGTGGAAAGTCCGATCCCTTGCGTTGCGCTGTGCTATTAAAGCAAACATTATTGGATTCCATTGGATTAACGGGATGTGGAGCTGAGCTACGATGAATGCTGACCAGCTGGAAATCTCTCTGTGTCTGTTAAACTGTCAGTGATGGTGAGTTTCGGGACATGAATGTGCTCTCTTTATGGGGTTTGTTATTAAGACAGGTTTGAATACAGATCTAGGAGAAAAACATTCTGCACAAGAAACCCCAGCAAGCCACAACAACCCTTGTCACTGTTGTGACATTAAAAATTGTCTTGTGTGTATACATGGTGAGAAATTCCTAACATTTAGGCAGAGAGTTGGTATCTTTTTTATTAGTGGAAAGACCAAATCTGTGAGCTGTTCATCTTTGGAGGTGGAAGGGATGAATCAATGGGTTTAAATGGAATATGTGGCATTTAATGACTTTGTGTTGAGTGGGTTCAGGCTCTCCTAAAATACTTTGTTTGGGATGAACTTTGTGAGTTAGAGACACGTTATTTTGGATAGTTTAGAAATACAGGCAGCTACAACTCTGAAATTCTCTGCCCAAATCCCTCTAAGTGGGAGCCATCTGCTTGTCAAACAGCAGATGAACAAGAAGCTGCTGACCTAATGCTGCCTCCTTGTCTCGGTTTGGGATGTTCAGCTCTGTAGAGCTTTTCTGTAAATTTACTGCCTTCCCTGGCACTTTGGAATATTTTTTTCAGCTTTTTCTGGTTAGCTTGTCTGGCAGCTGAGTTTTTCCTTTTAGCCAAGTTTTAACAGCTTGCTTTTATAGTATGGAGTTTTGTCAGCTTTTGACAAGTTGGCAGAGGGAAGACATTCTGGGATAGATGATAAATATGTTCTCCCTACAAAATCAGGTCTGGGGTATAACTTTTTACATTTTTTTCCAGCAAGGTTGTTCTCCCTTCCAAAAAACTTACCCATTCCACCCCCATTTCTACAGGATCTCCATAAGGAGGTGCTGGGCTGTGGGTGTAGAGGTCCAACGACATCTACAGAGCACGTGGGTTGAGAGAGAGTGGAAGTAATAACAGTAATCATAATAACGATGGAAAAAGGGCTTTGTCCCTTGAGTGGGGTCTCCATGGGTGGCAGGTGGTGATGATGCTCTGTGTCTTGTTGAGTGGTTCCCACTAGAGGGGGTCCAACCACAGATGTTGGAGCGGATCTGCTGGGCCAGCCTTGGGAGGGCAGAGATTTCTCCAAACCTTTCCTTGGGAGAAATAATATCCTGCCCTGAGCTGCTGGGGACTCCCCTTCCAATGAGACCTGGTGTTTCTGCAGAGACAGCATGGCTTGGGCAGGTGGGGGAGTGGGATTTGGAGGAGAAACTGGAGTTTCTTTTCTTCTTGGATGCTCTTGAGGAAGAGCCATGTGGTGCCCTGTGGCCAGGCAGTGACAGCAGCTCGTCACCCCCCTGCCCTGGTTTTTGGGGAGGAGGAAAGGGAAGCAGAACTGCTTGGGTGACTTGACTTAGTTCTTACTGGAACCAGCATAAAGTTTCCATGGCTTTCAAGGTGAAGACACCATTGCAAGGTATTTTTGGGACAGTTTCTCCAGGAGTCCAAAAACTGGAAGGGAACCCAGCTGCTTTGAAGTTGGGTTGCAGGCTGCTTTTCTACATGTTCCCACCCATGTGGTTCTTGACCACAACATCCCTTTTCAGTTGTTCAAGCTGAACTCCAGGAAAAACAGCTGGTTTGGTTTTTTTCCCACTCTCCCTATGGCTTTATCTCTAATGCCAGTGGCAACCTGGCAGTGCCTTTCCTGGTGGAGGGGAGGCAAGGTGCCAAGGGAAGGAGGAAAGATGGCTCACCATTTTTTTGTGTATTAAAATTCCAGGCTCTGTATTTTCCACCTTTCCAGACACTTCCATTTTGCTTTCAGCTGCACTGAGCCAGCTTTATTCCTTGCAGTGGTTCTCCTCTCCGAACAAATGTAGGTTATTCAGGGAGCATTTCTTTTAATGAAAAGGATGGAGAGAGAACTGATGGTGATAAAGCATCTCTTTGGAGGAGAGCTGCTTGTGCTGCCTTGAGACTGCAAGGAGCAGAAATGGGACGTCAAATGGGTAATTTTCCTTGGGGAACGAAGGTGAGCCTGTGGAGAAGTCTGGATCCCTCACACAACTTCACTCTGAACTCATTTTACTTTATTTCCCTTGAATCCTGACTTGATTTTTATAGTGCAAATCACCAGTAGTACAAGGCAGTGTTTTAACACCTGGAAGCTTTTAGGCAGGAGGAATTGTGAGTCAGAGTAAGGCTTTGCTAGAGAGAAAATTAAATTGTAATTAAAGGCATAAGCAAAGAACGTGTGCCAAGTATTGTCACTTCATTGACCCACCTTCTTCTGATGTGCTGGGATTCAGAATGATGGCCACGTCTCCTGTGATGCTTTAGGGCACTGAGGTACTTTTCCAGACAGGATCCCAAGAAAATGGGGAAAGAGCTTTCCAGGGGAGGAGGATTTTTAGAAAATCCTCCAACATAGCAGCAGTGTGATGGAGGGAGGAACACCATGTGTTTTTAACTCTGTGGAGCAGAATTGTTTGATCTTTGCAGGGCAGAACATCAGGCACATCCCATATCCTTGCGCTGCAGTGTTAAGGATGCTCCCAAAAACTTCTGGATTGTGGGACTGAGCATTTGCCTTGTGTCCCAGGAGCAGCCCATTGCATCTCTCCATGGATGGATTTTTACTTTTATATTTTTTTGCAACTATCTCCACTTGGGATTTACATTTCCTACCACCCTGTATTCCAGTTTCAGCCTGTGTTTGGTTATATGGAACTGCTGCAGCAGAGGAACCACTTTTACAGTGGAGGAGTCTCAGGAATTGCTATTTGTCCATCTCTGGACACATTTCACTGATGGACTTCTGTTATTTCCGTATAAAGGGGTGTTTTATTCCTTACTTCCATGTCTTGGACCATGAACAAAATCAAATCTTGGCCAAGAGACAAAAAACTAGAGCAAAAGGCCATCTCAAATGTGTCCCCAAAACTATAATGGGACCTGAAGACTCTGCTGCTCCTCACGTCTCCTTTCCTCGGAAATCTGTGAGAGCTCAGGTTCACCTATGAAATATTCACAGTCTGTCCTTAAGTGACTTCAGCTGCACAGAAGATCTTTTGCAGAATTGGCAGCTTTGTTGAAGCTTTCTGTGTTCAAGCCCAGAGTCTTTATCATGACCTCCTCTTCCTCTGCTCCACTCTGATTTGGTTTACCTGCAGCAAGATTTTGGCATCCCAAAGAAATATCCCTGTGTTATCATAGAATAGAATCATGTCACAGAATGGTTTGGGTTGGAAGGGACATTAAAGACCACCCTGCTCCACTCCCTGCCATGGGCAGAGACACCTTCCACCAGCCCAGGTTGCTCCAAGCCCCATCCAGCCTGGCCTTGGACACTGCCAGGGATCCAGGGGCAGCCACAGCTTCTCTGGGAAACCTGTGCCAGATCCTCCCCACCCTCACAGGAAAAAATTCCTTCCCAATACCTAACCTAAATCTCTCCTCTTGGTTTAAAACCTGTCCTGTTTGTCCAATCACTGTCTGTCCATGTAAAAAGTCACTCTCCCTCTTTTTTATACACCCTCTGTAAGTACCCTCCTTTGTACAGGATGGGTTGAGGGAATAGGCATCTTCTCCCTGTCCCAAAACCCCATGGGAAGTAGGACTAAGACAGGAATCTATCCTAAATGCTGTCTCAGTGCTCTGTGAATGGGCACTAGGAAAACTAAGCCTGTTGTGAACGAGTTTAAATGGGCACTGCAGTGGGCTGAGCTCACACTGGAAATCTCTGTCAGCTGCTGAGTTACATCACCTTTCCTACCTTCACAGGTCTGCTCGATGTGGGGATAGTTTCCCATAAAACCCCCACCACTTTGGCAGAACTCTTATTAAAAACTCCTCAGGAGCCACGATGCAGAAGGCTCTGGCAGCTGGAGCTGCCTTTATCACTTTCCTAATTAAACCTGTGGGAAGGACCCAAACCTGAGTGAGGGAGGATCATGTCCAGCTGCCAGAACCTCCCTCAGCTCATGGGGTTCTGTGGGGTTTTCTGTAGGGGCAGGGAGCAGGATCATGTTTTGCTTCTATGATGGACACTGGACTTCACAACTTTTCACAAAAATCCTGGAGAGATGAGCTCCTTTCAGTGGGGTGGCTCAGGATAATCTCGTAAAACAGGGACATGTCAAGTATCCCTGTGAGTTTAAAGAGTTCCAGTCCCTGGGAAAATCACTGTTCTCCCATTTTCTCTTGTAAAAAAAAAGATCAGTTTAACTCCCCATGCTTGGATCCCCCACACAGTCAGCCCTGGCTGACAGGACTGGCAGGAACACGTTCCCTGATCTACCAAACACAGAAGACAGCAGTAAAGCACCAGGAGTGGTTTTGAGTTTGGGATTGGAATTCATCCCAGTTATGTCTAAGCGAGGGAAAAAAGAGCAACGGAGGCCGATGTTGTTGAAGTAAAAATTGTAAAGAGTGGTATAAGCAGAAGGCATTTAAATAATGTAAACAGTCTGGCATGGGAGGAAGGATGGGAGGCATTCCAGAAACAAAGGGAAAATAGTTTTAAAACATGGCTAAAAATACAGCAACTCTTGAATTCCAGAGATTATCTCAATTAGCGCTTTTTCAATATATCTTTACAACAGAATTGTAGGAGTTCACAAAAGATAATGGAGGCTGTGAGATACGGAGAAGTGATATTAATTTGTTTAATTAAAAGGATGAAGGGCTCCCTAAAATAAGATTCACTTATCTTCTGTCGCAGGGAAGAGCGAGGTTATATTGGGAAAACTGCAGCTCGTGGCACCGTAGTGTGGGGAAAGCATGGAGAGAGCCAGGGCTGGGAGGAAGAGCCCCTTCTTCAGCCTCAGCAGTTCCTTGCTCAGTGACTTTCAACAACAAATCCCTTCCCATGGGATTTATGTGCTATTAGAGCAAAATGAGATGATTTTACATTTCCAAGAGGATTTTGTTTGATGTTCAGAGAGCAAGAATTGGATGTTTTCCTCCAACAGAAAATCAAATACTCAGACATCAGAGCTTTGAGGGGCAGGCAGACATGGTTTAAACTGGGAATCTGTGTGTGTGGAGCTGTGCATGGATGTGCTTGATGTCCTCTGGCTCCAGAGGTGTGTGGCACGTGTCAGAATTTATGTCCAGATTGAGCACTGCATGTCTATCCCTTGGAATGGGGGAGAAGCATGCATGGATATCCAGCTGGAAGTGTAAGGGGAGGCCGTAGGGGCCAGGGAGGAGAGAAGACCCTCATGCAGATCAAAATTAAATTAACCCCCCTGGATGTATATTAATATGTTAAGTAGCACTAAGCTCTGTATCCCAGCTCAGCAATATTTCGAGGCACTTTATTGCTTTAATGGAGGGATAAAATAGAACCTGCAATTATAGTAATTTTTTCTAATTGAATATTTTGCTTTATTCTTTCCCTTTCAAAGCATGACTGTAAGTACCAGCCTTCATAAAGCTTTGGAAATATTTATACATTCCCTCTCTGGCAAGGGGTGTAAATATGCTTTTTCTTGGGCAGACTGTTTGGGTCCCTCGTGGATGAGCAGCAGAACAGCTCTGGAGAGCAGTGGGCAATGCACCTTCCTCTGCTCCTTTTAATCCTAGAATCCTGGGATGGTTTGGGTTGGAAGGGATCCTAAAGATCATCTCATTCCACCCCCTGCCATGGGCAGGGGCACCTTCCACTAGCCCAGCTCGCTCCAAGCCCTGTCCATCCTGGCCTTGGACGCTTCCAGGGATCCAGGGGCAGCCACAACGTCTCTGGGAAACCTGTGCCAGGGCCTCAGCACCCTAATTTATTACTCATATCCCTTCTAACCCTACTCTCTTCCCATTTAAACCTGGGAAACACTCGTTTCCCATCAGTGGAGAGGGGGGAATGTGATGTTGCAGTCTCAGTGCTTTCTGTCATCCTACATGGGCTTGACGTGAGTGTCAGGTGTCTTTTTGATTCATTTCTTGTCCATGCAGGGGTAGTGGACAAGCAGACAACAGCTGTAATTCCCAGACCATGTTCTGTGCAAGCAGATGAGATCCTCCACCTAAACTGAGTTTGGGGAGGAGGACAGGTAAAGCTCCTTCAGGATCCTGCTGGAGCAAGATGTAGATGGCAGGTAAAGGCAAAAGCTGAAGGGCAAAGTCCCTGCCCAAAACCAGCCAGGTGAGGCAGCTGTGCTGACAACAGGGACACCAAGGGATTAAACTCAAAACACTGATGGGATAATTGGGTGTCAGCTGAGTTTTTTGAAGTAGCCATTTTCAGTGGCAGCTCTTCAAACCAAAGTTCCTCCCTCCAGCTCAAGCCTCAAGCAGGCAGCAAAATGCAGCTAAATTAACATAATAATTGCGTTGTGCATTCCGTGTGCCAAATCTCGGGTTTAGAGAGGGAGATTTGCTGATACTCCCTCCATGTGATGGGATGCTATCAGTTGGAGGCTGTTGCAGTAGCTGTTTCCTCGTCTAAAGGGGACTTTTGATCCAATAAACTGCTTATCTCGTGTAGTTGTCCTTTCATCTAGCGTGGGTGGTGTGTGACGGCTGATGGAAGGCGCAGTATTGTGGCTCGTTTATGAATATTAATTAGAAATGGAAATAATTTGGAACAGTGTGCACCGACGGCTCTCCGAGCACCGCCGGCTGCAGAAATCCATCAGTTCCTCCCTCGTGGAAGACTCACAAATGCAGGGAAGGCGCTCACGTCGGGGTGTGAAGTCACCACTCGGAGTCTGTCACGCCGACACGTCAGCGATGCAGCGGGAGGTTGTCTCGGGGCTTTATTTCCCAGCGTTTGTTACGGCTGGGCTGGGGAAGGAATGGTTTCCTTGGGAAAAGCTGCAGCAGCGCCTTGCCAAGTCATGTGCATCCGAGCCGGAGCCCGAGCTGGAGGTTGAGGCTGAGCCTGGGCACGTGGCTGTGCCGAAAGGCAGCACGATAAGGCTTCGGCGCCCTTGTTTTAGTGAAGGACATGCTTTGCTCCTGAATGCTTAATCTTACCTTAGTCCTTGTCACTCCGGGCCCGTTGTCACACGCTGACGTAAATGCATCGTGCCGGTGACGCCGGGAAAGGCTCCAGCCCCAAACGGGATGCAGCTCGCTTTGGGATGGTAGCAGAGCCCTTCAGAGAATCTCAGAATGGTTTGGGCTGGAAGGGACCTTCAAGATTATCTCGTTCCAACCCCTTGCCATGGGCAGGGACACCTTTCCCCTTTCGTGGTTCCATCTCAAAATCCAACCACATGCACTGATCAAGGATAGAGCCCTCTTCATCTCACTTGTGAGGAACTCATCTTCAGTGGCCACATCTCCCCTTGGGAGCTGGATAGTGACAGGGTTTGTCCTCTGGCCCTGAGATGGGCTGGCACAGCGTGGCTGTTTGTGCTGTGTTAGGCTTTCTTGGCTTTTGGGAGAGGGTGGTTGCCTCCAGGATGCTAGCTAGGAATGGTTCTGGTGGTTCTGCTGGAGGTGAGGGCTGGCAGGTCCCAGGGATGATCCTGTGGTGGTTGAGCCTTGAAGGAAACAGCCTAACAGACAAGGATGAGCCCAGAAGGATGCAACACATCACAAGGAAAATATTCCCTTTACTTAGGTTAATTTTTATTTTCTTGTGAGAGTATGGGCTTGTTTTTCCAAGCTGATGAAGGTGTATCCAGCCTATCAGAGTCTCCAGTAAAATCCACTTCTAGCGTTCAGTCATGACCATCAGGTTTAAATGTTTGGGACTAAATTTTATTTTATGACTCCTGTGTGTGCATCAGGAGTGGAGCCCAGATCCCTTCATTGGATTAGATTGTCTTTATCACCTTTGGGAGAGTTATATTCAGTGGGCTGCTTTAGAATTGATGCTTAGGGGTGAATCCCAGGTGAAGAGAACAGAGAAATGCCAAGATATGTCATAAATCATGGAGTGACAGAGTGGTTTGGGTTGGAAGGGACCTTAAAGCTCATCCAGTTCCAGTCCCCTGCCATGGGCAGGGACACCTTCCACTATCCCAGGGTTCTCCAAGCTCCGTCCAGCCTGGGCTTGAACACTTCCAGGGAATTTAGCTGAGACCCAAACACTCGTGTCCTTGTGGACTCATCCTGCTCGGATTCTGGTGGAGGAGGATGTGGTTCGTTGCTCCTGCAGTTTTCCAGAGTGCTTTGCTCTGCAGGGAGGACCCGGTGGGGTTAAACTGGGTCATCCTTGGGTGCTCAGGACGTGCAGTGAGCCAAAAACGTGCACTTCTGGGCTCACCCATCATCGCCCAGACCCGTCCCGACTCTAATTTGTGGGTTAATTTATTTCTAAAGCGAGCCAAGTAATTAACTGCTTTCCTTTAAAACTCCTCGGAGCCCTTCAAACCAGCGCTTTAAAAATGGGTTGATTATTCCGCTTTCTTCAAAGCGCGGGGTATTAGGAAAAGTCGGCTCCTGCAGGCACGATCCTCTGGCAGCCCAAGGCACTCCAGGGGTGCTGTGCCGTGTCACACATGCTCAGTGTCACAAATCACTCGCTTGTGAGTGCCACTTGCTTGCTCTAAGTGGGGCATGACGGCTGTCACAGGGCCGGCTCCACCATCCGCACCTTCCCTTTGGAATTTGTTCCCTTCCCCCGGCGTGGCTGGGCTTGGGTTCTTTGAACCAGCGCAGGCTTTGCTTTTCAATCGTGAGCTTTAGATCTGGGATAATAAAACATCAAAGTAAACCAGATTGTTGTGGATACAGAACAAAAAAAAAAAAAAAAAAAAAAATAGAAAAAAATCAGGACACTCAGTAGGACTTCGGGGAGTAATAAATTTGTTCTATATTTAATCTCGTATTTATCGCAGTGTCAGTATGAGACCACTTCATTTTACTACTTTAACTGTAGCTAAGAATAACTGAATCCTTGAAATATTGAGAAAGTGGCTAATACCTGGTGGTAGCTGATGGGATCCAGCTTTAATAGTTATTGATTGGCTTCAAAAAGCTCCCAGTAATATCACATCCGAGCTACTGTATGTTGAGAGTTCAAATCCTATCTGTTATTTAAGATTAGAAGTAATTGTAGATTTGCAGCTTAATCATCCCTCAGCAGGTGAAGCCAGCCAGGACTTCAGGTGCCATTTATAATTTTGCAAAAAATTATGGTTGATCTGCCCCGGTTTTATTGTGGGAAAGTCTTGGCATCTCTAAATTCAGATATTCTCCAGCATTTCCTTGGCTTGCTCTAAAATTGATGTGGCTTCTCCAATGGGGATGCAAAGCCCAGTTTAAAATCTGTTTGTCAGGCAGTGAACACAAGGCACAAATTACCCCAGCAGGGTTGGTCTTAGTGCTTGGTCATGTCTCATAGTGCCCCATGTCTGAGAAAGAGCCTAAAAACCCCACGTATCCTCATAGGAAAATAAAAATTATCCCTCAGTAAAGGGAATATCTTCCATTCAGAAATTCAGGAGAGCAAAAAATCAGATTAACCACTGCTTTTGAGAACTGAAACTCTGCCTGGGTAACCTGACATTCACCTGTGCTTCAGCAGTGCTTCAAAACAGCACCTTTAATGATGCTTTATTACCATTTGTGTCCTTAGTCTTTGTTTTGCTGCTCTGGAGTTTAATAATCCCATTTATCAAAACATTGGGGTTTTGCTGTTTCTTTTCCCCCTGGTATGGCTTGTTGCACAATTAGAGCTTCGTTAAAGGGTCTCATTATTTTTCTTGGTTGTGATCAAGCTCTGCCTGCAACGAAGCACTGAATTTTCTGTTTGAACACACAGATCTCCCTGTAATTCCCTGCTGCTCCTTTCACCGGGAACCGGCTCTCTGCCATTTCTGAGAAGTGACCAATTTTTTAGCAGCGAGGGCAAATTATTTCTAACTCTCCTATTTTTCTTGTTGATATTTACGTGTGTTCTCAGAGGGGAAAAAAAAGACTTTTTTTCAATTTCCTGCAGTTGTCGGGAGCTGTGTAACTGCAGCGGGGAGTTTGAATTCAGGGGTTAAGTTGAATTTCTGGTGGCTTTGCCACCTTCTTTGCCTGGGACTGGATTATTTCCCCCCTTTTTTTAGGGGATTAGGGGATTTATTTGTGAAGCAGCACTCCTGACAAAGGCATCGGAAACACTGAGAGGGTCACATCTCCTTCATTTACTTTGGATGAATTGCTTTTGCCATCCTGAAACTGCATTTTGAGGGAAACGATGAGGAAATCACACTTTCATTTTGGAGTATTTATTTTGGAACAATTCTGCTGAAGAATTTTAAGTAGGAATTGATAGATGAGGATGTACTAATTGAAAAATCATTATTTAGAGCCAATTCCCACATGGAATTTGGGTCTCGCTGGGGCAGAAAGCTGTTTAAGGGTCCTGCCTACTCAAGGAGCCAGGCTGGGAATTGTGCCTGGTTGGGACCTGGTTGTGTGCTGCTGTGAAGCTCATAAAAGACCACAGCCCTAATTAAGAATGGAAATGCTCATAAGTTCCCTTCCAACCCAAACCATTCCATGATATTTAGAGTGGATATTTTGCCTAGCACTGTTCCTTGCGGTCAGCCAAAGGGTCCTTGCCTTGCTCCCGGTTTCCACTGGATATAGTATTAATTGGTTGTGTGAATTAACTGAGGACTAAGCTTCATTAGGCTGCCATTATCAGTGCATTTGTATTCTTCCTGTTCTGAATCCTCAGTGAAAACATCTGTTAGTCACTCAGAATAGAAGTCTGCATTCTTAGGAGCAATTTCGCCGTCATAAAACTGGAGATTTTTACCGATCAGACACCCTGCATGATGCTTATTTCTCTTCCAGTCCCTTTTCCAAGAGGAAACCTTTCAGTAGGGCACTAAATCTGTGTAAACTCCAAGTGCAAGTTTGTGTTCATGTTTGTGAGGCAGGTGGGACTCTCTGGTATCTGTTGAGAGCTCTGAGATGAGGAGTGACCTGTCCTCCTCCCTTGGCATTGCTCCTTGTCTGTTTTCTACTCTTTACCCTTTTCCTTCAGTGGGAGTGTGTTCAACTTTTCACAGCATTCTTGAATAATGGAATCATTTAGGTTAGAAAAGACCGGCAAGACTGTCGAGTCCAACCTGGGACCGATCCCCACTTGTCACTGAGTGCCACCTCCAGTCCTTCCTTGGACACCTCCAGGGATGAGGACTCCACCACCTCCTTGGGCAGCCCCTTCCAATGCCTGACCATCCCTTCAGGGAAGAAATTTTTCCTGAACCTCCCTTGGTACAGCTTGAGGCCATTTCTTTTCATCCTGTCACTTGTTACGTGGGAGAAGAAACCAACCCCCACCTGTCCACAACCTCCTGTCAGGTTGTTCAGGTTTCAGAGTTTCCTTTGATCCACGTCAATTTTCTTGGATCACCCAAGAAATGGGGTACCTGTCCCAGGCTGACTCTCCCTGCCCTTCAAGCATCATCTGCTGGGGTTACCTCAGAAAGTTTCAAGTTTTGGAGCTTGGGTTCAAAATAGAAATGCAACTTAAAAGCCTGACAAACTAAGGCTGGTTTTACTGAAAGTGCTGTTATTGGATTTCAGAAAAGCTTCTTCACAGGAGCAGGGAACGACCAAGAAAATTCACCATCCCAGCCATAGAATTTGCTCTCACATCCTTTGCCCTATGATTCCAGTGATAACACTGAAATTACTTGCCCCTTAAAGGACATTTATTACTCTTCCTAATCATAGGAATAGAATTAGAAAAAGGAATTCCTGCTTTAAATGTGGCTGTTTACCCAGTTCTGTGGTGTAGCCATTACTTTCCTCTATGCACTTTCCCATTCAGCCCCAGCAGTGAAGTGTCAGATACATCTGAAACCTCTGGATTCAGTCAGCAGAGTCAGCTTTTGTCAGTTTATGATCTCACACTCTTTTTTCCCCCCCACAGGAGTTCTGTTACCTGATAAAGTTGTATCTCTTTGGGTCAAGCCAGTGGGATTATCTAAATGAGGCTGTTTGCTCCGCCGTCCTTGCTGACCCGGCTCTGCTCTGCCTTTGATGGGGGCCCTTCCTGGGGTGTCCTTCAGTTGTTCCATCGTGCCTTTGGTGAATTAAAGAAGTAACTCCGTGTCCTGAACAGTTCTGGCTGACAGGGATAACCAGCTTTTGTGCACAGCTCCCTGTGATCCCTAATAACTGCCAGAATTAAAGGAAGGAGCCACAAAGCAGCAGCAATGTTTGGTGTTTTTAAAGTAGTTCTGATTTAAGCATAAAATACCTTTTTTTTTTAGTTTTTGGAACTCTACCAGTTACTGAAAACAGTTCACAATGCTTGAAAGCCTTTCTGGCACTATGGGAAAGTACCTTCAGAGATCTCAGGCCAAAGCACCGTGCAGCTCATTATCTTCTTTCTGATGGCAAACAGAAAAGAGCACAGCTGGCCCAGGAAAAGGTGTTAGATCCGGGCAGGTACGTCCTGATTTTCCTCCAGGTTTTCGTGCCATCATCCAGCATTTGCGGCTTTAAAAGTTCTGAGCAGGAGGTGGTGTGTGTTTAATAGCCCATGATGGATGCTTTAGTCCTTTGAGGGGTTTTGGAACTTGGCAAAATTTTCTCAAGTTTTTTTTTTATTTTGCTCTGCTTGGTGTCTCCCTGCTGTTTTCATTAGGGAGATTCCTCCATAAGGATCTTCTAGGGGGAGGTTCCCTGCTTATGGCAGGGGGTTGGATCTGGATGATTTTCGAGGTCCCTTTCAACCCAAACCACTCTGTGATTCTGTGAATTCTGAGGGCTTGAGACTGTTTTCCTGCAAATATTGAGAGTGGGACAATTACAGTTGTTTTATTTGGGGCTTTTTTTGTTTGTTTGTTTTGTTTTCATGCAGATTCCTCTGTGGAACAGGGATTACTTGAGATTTACACATAGTAAGTTATCCTGAAGAACTGAAACCAGTGGGGTGAGTTTCTGCCCCTTGCAGAGAGAGAAAACACCAGTGCAACAAAAACCTTTCCACAGATTACTTGTGGATACTCTTTATTTTTAAGTGAAGCAAAGTACTGAATATTCCAAAGTCAGTTTTCCAGCTCCAGTGTGGTGTCAGTGTTGACAGTTGGATTCAATGATGCTTTTATTGGGTAATTATGTTTTGTGTGTATTGGACTTGGGGAATATGTATAGAGAAAATACTCTTGTGCTGTCAGAATTTTTAGTGTGAATGTGTTATTTACTTGGGAATATGTATAGAGAAAATACTCTTGTGCTGTCAGAATTTTTAGTGTGAATGTGTTATTTACTTGGGAATATGTATAGAGAAAATACTCTTGTGCTCTCAGAATTTTTAGTGTGAATGTAGTCAAAGGGTGTTTTAGTGAGAAGGATTTTATAGAGTCGAAGAATCCTGGGGTGGTTTGGGTTGGAAAGGACCTTAAAGCTCCTTTAATTCCAACCCTCTGCCATGGGCAGGGACACCTTTCTAGAAGGTAAAATTGCATTTTCAAAATGCCTGTGCTCTCTACAGCCGGTGCAGAGCCGGCTGAGCAGCTGTGAAGAGGAGGGAAACCCAAGGAAAACAGGACCCCCTTCGGATCAAATCCCGTGTCCCACATGGGATGCTCATGCTGATGAACAGAGGTGATTTTACACCAGGAACAGCTTCAGCAGCAAAGTTCCTCTCTGAGATGAGTCATTAGCTGTGGTTTCTCTCCTTTTTCTCATCTTTTACTGGCTGGAGTAACTCCCCACAGGCTCTGGAGAGAACTGGTCCCCACAGATTTCTCTGCAGCTGGTTGTGATCCCGGCTCAGAGATGTACGGCGGGATTTGAAGAAAAATCCTGGGAAGAGGCAAGCACTGAGAAGGGAGAGTGGTGTTGCAAGGAGATAAGTTGGCTAAATATTTCCTGGGAGGCTAGCAAGGGATGTAATAATGACTGATCTCAGAGGGGATGGTTTAAAAAGCACAGCTCGTGTCTGATTTCAGCCTCTGGATAACATGGTTTGGCTCATGCCTTGGAGCTGGCAGTGCAGGAGAGGCTCGAGGAGAAGGTGAAGAGCTGGTGGAGGAATTGAGGAATATCATTGCTTCAACAAGAGGCAGCGTGAAATCTTGTGTGAAGTTCTCCTGAGTGTGTAGGAGCAGGAGACTAAAGGACGAAGCAGTTGAATTCAGGATCATGAGAGTTTTCTGTGATTCTGTACGGTAGGAAGGAGAATTCCACGTAGCTGCAACCTGCTCATGTCATGCAGTTAATGGCATTTTCCCATCAAATTAAAAATGGATCTTTGGGATTGTTCACAGAGGTTACTCAGTGCAGAAAACTTGGATGTCTCTTCATACAGTCATGGAATGGTTTGGGTTGGAAGGGATGTTAGAGCTCATCCCATTCCACCCCCTGCCATGGGCAGGGACCCCTTCCACTGTCCCAGGTTGCTCCAAGCCCCGTCCAACCTGGCCTTGGGCACTGCCAGGGATCCAGGGGCAGCCACAGCTTCTGTGGGCAGCCTCTGCCAGGGCCTCCCCCCCCTCACAGGGAAAACTTTTTTCGTATCATCTGGCTTAAATCTCCCCTCTTTTAGTATAAAACCATTCCTGTATCTCACCTGAAATGTGAAACCATGAGCTGCAGGTGCCTTCCCAGCCCTTTGGAGCACACAGACCCCAGCCTTGTGCAGCTAATCCACCTACTCTGCCTGAGCACTGAGCAGATCCTGGGGAGACTTTCCATCTCCAGCAGGATTGCAGGCCACAGACCTCGTGTTCTCCGGGATGTGAGCAGAGTGTAATATTGATTGGAATGCTTACTGTAGTTATTTATTGCCTTCATTAGCAGAGAAGAGTTGAGGGACTATCACAGTGTATTAAGTTGTCCCAGAGACACCTGGATAGTAAATTATAAATAAACAGTCAACAGTGGAGTAGAACTGGTGGAAAGCTGGGATGGTCAATGTAAGAATCTACCAGCCAGGCTTTTTAAATCACTAATGTGCAGGTTCAGCATGGTTATTGCTTCCTGTGGCTGGTAATGCTGTTTTAAGGGACTTAAGTGACTGGAGACGTGGTTTGACTGAGCTGATTGAGGTCCATCTTGAGATGTCTCTTCTCTTTTGCAGAGCCCTGAGACTTTGGATAGGTGTTTCATCAGAGATAAACCCCCCACGCCTGCTATTTTGCTGTAAACATACACTTTTAAGGAAGGAAAGATTGAGCTAAAATGATAATATCCCTGGATTGATGATTGGTTGGAAAAGGGAAGTAAAAACCGGAGTAGAATTTGGGTAACTCCTTTTGCTGCTCATTTCATTTCCTTCCAGTTTAGCACCAAATAAACCTTTGTTATCCCAAGGGAGATGGATGTGCGTGTGCTGGGATGGGATTGTAGCATTTGTAACTTTCCTGGTTATCGTGGCTGTCATGGTTAACTGTTGGAATCAGTGATCTTACAGATCTTTTCCAACTTTAATGGTTCTGTGATTCACCCAGCACTCAGCTTTTACTGGAGCCTTTTGAACCCAGAACCCACCCAGAGCCCAGTACTGCAGCTGTGGGGCCTTATTTTATAAGAAAAATAAAACTTACCTAAGGCCCAAAGGCGCCTCAGAAGAATCTCAGTGACAGAAGGACCAGCTGAAGACAGCAGGATTGAAAGTGGCCAAACTTTTTTGGTTGCTTTTATTTGTATTAACTATAAAAAACCCCCCAACAAACCTACAGTTGTGCTTTACTTGAAGCTGCCATAACTCATAAATAAACCATTCAGCGCTGTGCTCACAGCCTAAACCACTGGAGATGTATTTAAAGCCATAAACCCTGTTGCTGCACTTGTATTTTTGTTTTAAATCCTGTTTGTGCAAGGCTGTTAATTTACACAGGGCTTTACAAACACAGATGAGACACCTTCCCTGCCCACGTAACTCATTCTTGGAGCTTTGGGCTTCCTAAATTAATGCTTTGTCCAGGTGTTAGGGCATCCCTTCCCTTCTTTGTGTCCCTCCCTGTGAGCAATCCTTGAACCAGAGCCTTTTTGTGACAGATGTTCCTTCACCCACGGGATTTCTCATTCCCAGCTGGGCACTGGCTCTGTTTTTTGGGAGTGATTTTGGGGTGGTGAGTACAACACCCAGGGTTGTAGGAGCAAGCCCAGGCTTAAATTTATCCCTAACTCAGTGTGTTTGTGCATAAATAATACCTGAGTGTGACAAACACTGGGTAAGACCTTGTGCATTCAATAATGGCATTTCTTGGCATTTCCTCCTCGATTTGGGAAGGATGCTCTCTGTGTTGGAGGCACGGGGAGCTCAGAGCATTGTAGGTTTCATCTCCATCCCACTGGATGAGGGATGGAGCTGAGGATTTCCTCCTGCTGGAGATTGCTGGTGGCGTGAAGCACTTCAGGCAGCCTGAAAAGCCTGAGTGTTTCCTGCAGGAGAGTGTTGTGTTCTCCTGGTGCCAAATGGGTCAAAATCTCTGCCGTGGTGGTGGCAAACTGTGGAGCTGGCAGGGGAAGGAATAAATCAGGGAACGTTCTGGGGAGATGATCGTTAACCAGCATTCATGTGTAAAACGGCGTCTAGACATTCAAACGCTGCTAATAGCCTTTGATTAACCATTTTTGTTTTGTTCTTGCTNGAGCCCACTGCTGTCCTCACCTGGCCGGGCAGGTCCCAGGACGCTACAGCTGGGTTTGGAACCCACTCTCTCCTTTGCACAAGGGTCTCCCAAAATCCTTCTGGGATGGGTCCTGTGTCCCCTGCTGCAAATCCCTGCAGACAGGACCTGGGGAGAGGGATCAGTCACTAAATTCTGGCTCAAGAACAGCCCAGTTGCTAATTATTTGGAGTTTCTTTCCTTTTTTTTATAATAGCAAAGGAATGTTGGTGATGTTTAACCCCTCCACCACCAAACGTGTGGGCACCATCCTTCAGTGGGACAATGACTGATTTAAACTGTGGGGGTTAGGGCTAAGTCCTTGTCTGCTGCAGATTTTCAAGGAAGAATGAGGGCTGGAAAGGGTGGGAAAGGCACCTTGCACTGCTTGTAAGATCAGGAGCCTTGTTAGGTGTCGAGATGCATCAAAATCAGCCCCCAGTGGTGTCATCTGTAAAGAGAAATCTCAGATAAAATAGGTGAGCACAGGGGTTTCTCTGTGGTAGGTTTGGACAAAGCTGGAATTACCTGAAGCAGGGATCATCCGTGGAGGTGGTGGGCAGACCACACTCACAGCCCTCTCTGTTCTTCCTTCCCCTTAATCTTGTTTTCTGTGTAACTCGTTTTCTGGTAGAGCTGTGGAAAAAAAAAAATTAAATGGGTAGTTTTGGTGACAGCAGGTTTTGGCCTGTTATGTGCTAGGATCTGTAGCTAGGATTTCCAATTTCCCTTCTAATCAAAAGGCTTCCTAAACCTTTCAGAAGTGCTCTCCTGGGATGACTGCACTCACAGAAAGGCGAAGTGCTTTGTTTCTGCTGGTGTCAGTCTCTTCAAAGGCACCCGGAACACAGCACAGCCACCAGCCCAGTCCTGCTCCTCTCAGAGCATTGCAGGGCTGGGGATACCCAGAGCACAGCCCTTCCTTTCCCAAATGCTCCAGCCCTGAGGACATGATGGTCCTGGAATAGTACAGTGTGAAAAGTTGGGAAGTCTCGGAGTTTCCTCACTTGGGAGGAATTCACTTGTGGCTGAATTTAATCTGAAGCAGTGTTCAGTCGGTGTCTGTGTGGGACTTTTCAGGTTAAGTTGAATTTTATTCTTGTATTTTTGTTGTGCCCAGATGGATTTTTACTCACAGTCACAAAATCACGAAATGGACAGAGTCCCCGGCAGGAATCACTTGTTTAATGATCTCTGAGGGTACATTCCTTTCTCCTGGTACTCTTTTAAGGCCCCAGGCAATACTAAAACTCCTTTAAAAGTCAGTTCTCTGTTTGTTTGATCTTTTTTTTTTGTCTGTTTGTTTGGATTTTTTGCTTGTTTCTCCTTTTGTTTTAACTTCCTCGATTTAGTGCTTTCCCTCCTGTCCTTATAAGATCATCCAAGGGAGGTTTAGGTTGGATATTAGGAAAAGGTTCTTCCCCCAGAAGGTGGGTGGGCATGGAACAGTCTCCCCAGGGAATGGTCACGGCTCAAGAAGTGTTTGGTCAACACTCTCAGCCTTGGGGTGAGATTGTTGAGGTGTGTGTGCAGGGCCAGGAGTTGGACTCTATGATCCTAATGGGTCCCAACTCAGCATATTTTATTATTCTACCTCTTTTTTAATATTTCTGATTTCCTTCATGACTAATCACAACAGTTTTCAGGCCTCATAAAAAACTTCGTTGCCTGTGCCTCCTTCCTTACACCGGCCTTACTTTCTTGCTCTCATCTCCTATTTTTTCCCCCCCTCGGGTCATACGCCTATATGCAGGAAAGCACAGCTAGAGCTAAATAAAAATGTCTTTTATACCTGAAATATATAAGAAGCCCTCAGACTCAACACTGTGTCTAAATATACCTAAAAAAGTTGGCCTTATTCAGGGCTCCTCTAAAGCGATTGAGACATGAGAGTCTCCAGCTGAGTGTGTTAAGCTCTGCAGTGACCACACTTCCAAATATTTTATTTGCAGCGTGTTAAGGTTTTTTCAGCAAGTGCTCTATTGTTATTGCCAGGAAAATGCTGACATATATTTTATGTAGCACATCAGATGTGATCCAGACTCGCTTTGCAGAGCTGAGTAGCATTGCTACGGCCAATTGTTCGACACAGCATTTTGCTGCGTCTCCTGACATGCTTAATAAAGATATTTTCATGATTCTGGAGGCAGCCTGAATGCCATTAACTGCTGGCTTTCTGAGGAAGCACAAACGCAGCTCCTAATGCCAGGCTCTGCAGGTTTGGCTCAGCAGCCATCAGGTACCACTCCAGAGCATGGGAAAATTGAAATAAAAAGCACCTGGAGGTTGGCATCACCTGAGCTGCTGCTTTTTGTCCTGCAGATTGACCTCGTCCATGGATATGGGTAAGGCAGAGCTGGGGGTGTTTTCCCAGAGATGAGGATGGAGGTGGTTGAATATTTTGGTGCACAGAAAACCTGGCAGAGGATCCAAGGAAAACGTCTCTGTCAGGCTGTGTCAGGGTCCCTGTGATATCCGTGTGTTGTCTTGGCACAGTCCAGAGCCTGTAGATGTGCTGACCTTGCAGCCAGATCAGGAATTTGTTATTTCAGTAGAGCTGGGCCTTGTCATCACTGGTTTATCTTGGATTTAGTATTCTTTTCATTTCTAATCAACAGTGGGTGTGTGAGGTGGGAGGAGAGCAGGAAACCTCCAGAGAAGTTGTACCTGGAGGTAAATCTTAGAGCAATGAAGCACCTCTCCCACGAGGATGGGATGAGAGGATTGGGATTGTTCATCCTGGAGAAGGCTCTGGCGTGACCTTATTGACCCCTCAGTACCTGAGGGGACCCCACATAAAAGATGGAGAGAGATTATTTACCACAGCCTGGAGGGACAGGACAATGGGGAATGGTGTGAAAATAAAAGAGAGTAGGTTTAGAATGGATATTAGGAAAAAAATCCCCCTTTGAGGGTGCCAAGGCCCTGGCACAGGGTGCCCAGAGAAGCTGTGGCTGCCCCTGGATCCCTGGAAGTGTCCAAGGCCAGGCTGGACAGGGCTTGGAGCAACCTGGGATGGTGGAAGGTGTCCCTGCCCATGGGGGTGGAATGAGAGGGTCTGTAAAGGTCCCTTCCAGTCCAAACCCTTCTATAATTCCATGATTGATTCTCTGGTACCTGGTTTTCCCCGTGGTTTTGATGTGCTGGGAGAAAACAGTCTGGTGGTTGTGTTTTAAGGGATGGTGTTGATTGACACAGGGTGGCTCAGGGTGTCTCTGATCACTTAGGAAAGTGCTGAACATCCCTCTGGGAAGGGAGCAGGCTCACAGCACATCCCTCCCACAGAGGAAGTCTCTGTTCCTCAGGCACATCCAGTTTTTTCCAACTTTTTTGTTTTTCTGCTCTGCGTGTAAAGCCGGGGAATTCTCACTAGAAGGAAGCAAAAATGTTCGTGTTTAGCTTTTGCCACCCAGAAGACTGCGGGAGGGGAAAGAAGACTCTTCTCTCCCGACAGAGGTGTCCTTTTTGGCAGTGCAAGCTTTAAAGAAAGCCAGAAGTACAGGAGGAGGATGGAGGCCAAGAGGAGGAGGTGGGATCTTCAGTGCTCCCTTCACAGATCCCTAGGATGCCCCAGTTTGGTGGAGAGGCTGAAGCAGGGGGTGGCAGAGAGTTGATTTGCTGTTCTCCATGGATCTGAAGCAGCTTCTGAGCTGCTTAAAATAAGCACTTGGAAGGTATCGTGTTCCTGTGGAGGTAAACGGTGAAGGAATCACAAGCTGGAGCGTGGGGAAGTATATGTGACAGAGCTGAGCCCAAGATTTGGGGCAGAGAGGGAGCTGGAATGGGAAAGTCCTGAAAGTGTCTGTACTGTGGCAGAGAAGCCAGAAGAAGAGGGTGTTGTGGTCAAGTGAAATAAAAAAAGATGTCTAAAGTGTGCCAGTTTTACTGAGTTTTCCTCAAATTCTGCACAGCGGGGTGGCTAAGAAGAAATAGTGATATTTATGAAGAAGAAGAAATAGTGGTATTTATGAAGAAGAAATAGTGGTATTTATGCTACTTTTTGAAAAACTTTGGAGAAAACATGATTAGCGTTTTCCATAGTGATCTTTAGCTTCTTTTCTTGATGTCCTGAATTATGAAATCAGAGCATTTGAATCATGAAAAAGCACAGCATAAAGCACTGGATAATTAAGCTCTTTTGAATTTTAGATTCAGATTGAATATTAGGAAGGAATTATTTCCTTTGAGGGTGGGGAAACACTGGCAGAGGTTACCCAGAGAAGCTGTGGCTTCCCTGGATGTGTCCAAGGAAGTGTCCAAGACCAGGCTGGACAGGGCTTGGAGCAACCTGGGATAGTGGAACCCATGGAAGGGCTTGGAATGGGATGGGCTTTAAGGTCCCTTCCTATCCAAACCATTCCGTGATTCTGTGAAATTATTTGTTCCTTATTGTGGTGTTTTATGTGCGTGCAGGGGACGCAGAGCCTGTCCCTGTGGTAACTTCTGAATTTGACCCATTTCAGCCAGAGTTTTCAGTGCAGATTTTTCAGATCACAAATGGTTGCTGAGTCCCTGAAAACAGAGGGGAGAGAAAAACTTATTACAGGCCCCATGAAGTAAAAGCTGCCACATGTTTGTGAGAGTCCACCAGTGAGCTGACCAGGACACACCAGTTATTCCAGTCCACAAGGTGGGGATTGGTCAAATGTTGGACTCTGTGATCTTGGAGTTCTTTTCCAACCTAAATGATTCTGTGATTATTTTTCACGGAGTTCATCACCCCTCTGCTCCTATCTCCGTCCATCTCCACAGTTATTCCTCTTTTTCAAGTAAATGTTTGGGAGAAGTGATGCCAGAGTCTCATCCCAGGGCTCTGGTTTTCCTCCTGCAGCTGCCGATCCCAGCTCAGACTCCCGGCGCTGCGGAGGGGGTGTGATAGATCTCCACGTGTTCCCTGGATCTATGGGAGCTCCGTGTGTTGGCCTGGTTACGGAGATTTTGTTCGATTGTGTTGGTTTAACTCAGTGGGAGGTTATTTGAGAAGGAAATGAAAGGCTCAATGAACAGCGAATGCTTGAAGAGGTGTTAAGAGGAAATTCCAGGCGCCTAAGCTTCAGGTTCTTTTGTTTTAGGGGTTTTTTTGGCTGTCTTGTCAGCCAGCCGGATTTGGAGCAGTGCAGGAGGGAGTCGGTCTGCAGGCACAGAGGAAGGGATAACTCCTGGAGGAGTGAGAGAATCCCAGGGAAGAGGAGTTTGTACAGAGAGGACCTGGGAGTCAGAACAGTTATGGATAGGAGAGGAGGTATAAGGAAGGTATTTTTTATGATGAGGGTGGTGAAACACTGGATCCCTCGAAAAATTGAAGCTGAGATTTGACAGAGCCCTGAGCAAGTTTATGTCCCTGCTGCTGCTAGGGGGGTGACACAGAGACCTTTCAAATTCCCTTCCAACCCAACCCATTCCATGATTCTGTGCAGCTTTACCTGCCTCAGTTGCTGCAGAGGGTGATTTATGTCAAAGCTGTTCGGTAGCAGGACAGGACTTTACAACAGGCAGGTTGTTCTCACCACTGGGAGAAGATCTTCTATAAATCAGTTTTATCACCAAGAAGGGTTTCTGGAGGCCGGAATTCAGCAGGACAGGTCACAGCCTGGGCTGTCACATCCCTGACCTGTGCTGGAGAGGGGAGAGCTGCGAGCAGGTGGGGACAGCCAGGTGGGAATGAGAGCATTCAGAGGGGCACATAATGCTCTGTGTGACGATGCTGGGGACAAGCTCTTGCAGAGACTGAAATAATTAGGAAGCCTGGTCGTCTTAAGTGAAAAAGGAAGAGGTTTTGTCCCTTGAGAAACTCTTTCTGTGTCTTTCACTCTGCTTGTATTCTTAATTGCCTGGACACTAGAACTATTTTGAATATATTTTTCTAGAAAGGAGTATTTATATGGAAAAAATCTGATTGTATAAATGGATGAGTGTAAAGTACTACAGAAAAAGAGGACAAGATTGGCTGTTCTGAAATCCAGACTTTCCTGTTGACAGTGATCATATCAATTGTATCAGAAGCCTGATAGCAGTGAAGTAATGAGAGGGAGATTTGATTGCTGAAACAAATGTAATTTTCCCAGCATTAAGATCTGGCCCAAACTTCATTCTGAGGCAGTGAATTTCATTCTTATTAGACAACTCTGATCCTCCCCATTTTGCTACAGACAGACTTGTTACTATTTAGGCCAAGCAGGTGCAGTAATATCTCACCTGCTTCTCACTGACATGTGATTTCTGTCCAAGTTACAACAAAGCAGCCGCTTCCAAAACTCATTATTATTCCATAATAATTATGGCTGCTGATTTTTGCATGCTTGGGATCAATATATGGGAAGTGGTGTAAGACTGGAGAGCCCCACTCTACTTTAAAATGTTTGAGAACTGATCTACGCAACGTGGCAGAGGCTGAAAGTGGAAGGCTTTGTTGGAGGAGGTGTTAAGATGAAGTGTTGACATCTTTCTCCACATTTCATGCAGTTCACTTCTCAAAAACGGTCCCTTCTTAATTATCCCTTGGATTTATTCATCTTTCTCAAAGTTTTTTCACATGATTAGTGGAAGGTGGTTGCCTGTGCCTATCTTCTGTTCTCAGCACGATGCTGGATTGCCCTTGCACTGAGCATCCTTCTGTATCCCTCATATAATTCTCCAGTTTTTGAGCATTCCCTGTTTAACATTTCTGCCTGGGTACGTGTGGGTTTTACAATTAATATCACAGCTGAAATATACTGGGAGATCAGATGATTTGTAAAAAGGAGGATAGAAGTCTCCTTTCATGGAAATAAATCTTGTGAAACCACGTCTGTAACCTTTAAAGTGAGCGGGAGTACTTCTGGGGAGATGGATTCTGTGAAATTACACTGTTAAGAGACAGAGGAGAGTCTCTCTCTTGGCTCCAGGGCACTAAAACTCAGCCCCTGGTCTTGCCATCATCTAAGAGAGAACCTAATGGGTCAAGAGCCAGCACATAATTCCAAGCCCATGGTGTGACAGAGTTGAGCTGGGTTTGGATTGTTTTGCCAGGGACTGAACTGATGCACTCAGATGGACCCTGAGGGTGGACGCTGGTCCAGCATCTTGTGACAACCCTGAAGTGGTGACTTAGAGCCCAAGGGAAGCAGCCAGACCATGTCCAGAGGAGAAGGCAGACCCTGGTTCAGTGCTGGTCACACTGCAGAGTCTCCAGAGTGGTTTTGGCAGAGCAAGGTTTGGGACAGGAGCAGCACCACCTGGGACCAGCCTTCCTTTATTCAGTGTTGGCGTGTCCCATCTGTGCCAGCTGCTGCCTCAGGTCCTGCCCCCAAAGTTCCCAATGTGGGGCAAGCAGCAGTGAGCGAGGCCGGGGTACCACGGTGCTGCTCTGTCAGCAGAGCAGATTTGGGTGAGGTTCAGCCACAGCAGCTGTTCCAAGGCAGAGCAGGTGGGAAATACCAAACCTTGCATCGCTCGAGGAGAGATGTTCTTGCTCTGCTCACCCAGGAGTTCAACAAGAAGAATCACAGAATGTCCTGAGCTGCAAGTGACCCACCAGGAGTCCAACTCCTGGCCCTGCACAGACACCTCAACAATCCCACCCCGTGCCTGAGAGCGTTGTCCAAACATTCCTTGAGCTCTGGAAGCCTTGGGGCTTTTTGAAGTTGCAGGAGAGAAGTCTGGATGCGATTTGATGATTCCAGATGGGTTAAAAAGCATTTGTGCTTTAGCACAGGAGCACATTAGGAACAAATTCCTCCAGCTCCTCTTCCAGGCTGCAGGGCAGTTTCTGGTAATTGTCCTCCACAGAGGGAGGTGGAAGGAGTGGATTTATGGACTGGTCCCTTTGCCATCTCCGGAAGAGTTTTTGTCCCTTACAAAGGCAGCACATCTTCCAGGGTGGGTGACTGGTCTGATATTGTAGGATCCCAGGCAGGGACACCTTCTACTAGCCCAGGTTGCTCCAAGCCCTGTCCAACCTGGCGTTGGACACTGCCAGGGATGAGGAAGCTACAGCTTCTCTGGGCAACCTGTGCCAGCCCCTCACCACCCTCACAGGGAGGAATTTCTTCCTAAATCTGAACCTCCCCCCTTTCAGCTTGTTTATCCGATGGATTGATGCCCCAAGGAAATGCATCAAGTAGATGGAAGAGTGTTCCCATATCACCTCATCCCCAATGTCGTTTAGGTGAGGAGTTGATGGGAGCGATGATAGGAGGAGTTTTTAAGCCAAAGTATTGAAAAGCATTGTTTGGACTGAGATTGGGGAAAAAATTTGCAGGAATTGAGGTAAATAGTTCTATGAAGAGAGAGAACAACCAGTAGAGCTTTTTAGTCTCATATATTGGTACATTTTCCATTATTCCAGTAAAGTTCCCAGCTCAACCCAACTCACCAGCTGGTGTCCGGGTTCTGCGGTTGCCCTTGGATAGGGGGATTCACAGCTACATTTCTCCTCAGGAGACAAAAACCAAAGCAAGGCAGCTCTGTGCTGGTGACAGCATGAACATGCTCATTGAAAGCTTCATTTAATGTTTATAAACATCAGGGATGACAGAAATGTTGTAACTTCAGCATTTAGCGATTTTTATTTTTGTTTAATAAAATGCAGTTAAGGCACTTTGAGGCTGCTGAAACAGCGAAGCAAACATTTGTAAGTTTGTAGGAAATCTGTGTCACGCTTCTCAAGTCTATAGCTGTGGGTAGGAGGAGAAGTGTCAGCTTATCTCCAGGAACTAAAACATCCTGATTGTATCACATAGAATCAACCTGTCAAATTCATTCCTGCGCAGAGAAACCCAGTCACATAAAATCGGCCAGTTCTGAGGAAGGGCTTTGAAGCTTTGTGACCACTGGCATTTGTGTCAAGCCAGGGCTATTTACAGGCTGCTGTGAAGGGGTTTAACTAATCACTGGCAGCATTATCCAGTTTTTCATGCTTGGAGAGAAGAACTATCAAAGCCCTGAGTTCTGAGCAGGGTTGAAGAGGTTTTTCACTTTAAGGCATCGTGCTATAACCTCTGCTAGAGGCAGAACGAGGCAGTGGGTTCATTTGGCATTCAATATGCAAGAAAAGCAATATTCAGGAGGTAGAAGCAGAGTCTGGCTACAAGGGTGGAGGTTAAAACATGGTCCAGGCCTGTTGGGTTTGTGTTAGGAAAGGCAGAACTCACCTACAATTGATGCTTTCAGGGGGATGTCAAGAACAGCAAGGTGTTTTTAAAGGCTGTGTGGATGTGGCACTGGGGGACATGGCTCAGTGGTGGCCTTGGCAGTGCTGGGGGAGTGCTTGGACTTGATAATCTTGGAAATCAGCCTCAATGATTCCATGAGCCTCTACTCGTGTGCTTTGGCCTCTGCCATGAGCAGAGGGGTTTGAGACACAGAGGAACATCAGCAGGGGATAAGGGCTGGGTCAGAGATTACCTGCGAATCCATGAGACCTGATGGGCTCCACTGGGCGCTGAGAGGTGGCTGCTAAAAGCTGGTAAAGCAAGGCCACTCCAAAAATTTGTGGAGGTGATGGGGAAATGGTAAATATTGCTCCCATCTTCGTAAGACTACACAAGGATAATCCAAGGAACTACAGGGCCGTCAGCTCCATTTTGACCCCTGAAGGAATCATGAGGTGAGTCCTCCTGAGCAAATTTCTGGGCATGTGCAGGGAAAGAAAGAGTTCCCCAGGAGCAGAGCCCAACTTCCCCCAGCTGCCCCCTCCTGTCAGGGAGTTGTGCAGAGCCACGAGGTCCCCCCTGAGCCTCCTTTTCTCCAGGCTGAGCCCCTTTCCCAGCTCCCTCAGCCACTCCTGGTGCTCCAGCCCCTTCCCCAGCTCCGTTCCTTTCCCAGCACAAGGGAAGCCACCAGCATCTCAGGCTCTTTAAACACAGGAGCCCAACCACAAGAGAGAAGTTACCTGGCCCCCTTTGCTGGTCCTACACAAAATCCCACATCCAGTTTTGTGCCTCACAAGAAGAACTTCTCTGAACCAGAGGGGATTTACCAGCAGGCCAACAGCATGGGGTGTTCGGAGTCAAAAAGCATTTATATGTGCTGTAATATATTTTCAATAAGATCTTTATTGATGTGATAAAAAATGAGGTAGATAAGGTGTCCCTGTGTATCATGATGTTGTCATGAGTGGTGTTCTTGCAGGGTGCAAGTACAGAGTAAGGACTGAGCCCAGAGACAACTCCCCCTTCCCAAAATGATCCAAGGGGATTTTTCACTGCAGAGTTCAGGCTGAGAACAAGAAGCATGTGTTCTCCCCGAGCAGAGCTGCCTCTGTTGGCAAAACTGTTACCAAACATCTCACAAAACTACAGAGTGGGTTGAACTTCCCAGGTTTTACATTTGTAAGGAAAGGCAGTCAAGTATTTTTTTTTTTTTCTTCTCCACTAGCAACAGATTGCACCGAATCCGAATTAGGTGGCTGCCATCTGCTTTCACACAGGCTTGGAAAACAGGCCAGCCCTCCTCAGCATGGGTGGGGAGGGTGCTGGGGAGTGTTTACAACTCTGTGTTTACGGGATTTGGGATTAATGTGCTGTTTTCTTTTTCTGAGACAGAGTAAAATTGAATTAAGGCTTTGAGCAGAACACTGAGCGCCGCTCGCTTTCAGCACCGCAGTGTAATTTAGAAAAATGAACTGCTCAGATCCTTCTCTACCAAAATATTCTGACCTCACCCAATCCAGTTCGGTGGTATCAGCCTGGGATGTGTATTCTGACATTTTCTCTGCTTTCAATGCACTATACCAGACTGAGGCGATACATTCTGGAGGCTCAGTGGTGAAGCAGAATCTCTCAAATTTTTTGGGGAAAAAGGAGAACAAAGTTTTATGGAGTGTAAGGCTGGATAACTGTGATTTTCAGAGTAGGATGTCCACGTCATCATCCCTGGAAGTGTTCAAAAAATGTGTAGGTGTCGCAGTTGAGGTTTAGTGGTGAACATGGTGGTGGTGCTGGGTTGGTGCTTGGACATGGTGATCTCAGAGGTCTTTTCCAGGCAGGCTCTGTGGTTCCATGATTTTATGATTCTGTGACTCAGATATCCCAGAGTCAATAAATCACAGGGTTACTTGACCTTGCCCCCCATCAGGGCAGGTTGTGTCTGAGCCACGCAGGTACGTCTTCCAGTTTCAGTCTTATTTGTTTAAAGAAGTGACAATACGGAAAAATGCTATTAATGCTGAAGTCAGGGCCAGCCAGGTCCTGGAGCAAACACCTTTGGGAAGACACCAGGGCTTGTGCCAGGCTTCTCCTGCCCTGGTGTCCGGCATCCCTGGCAGCCCCTCACTGCTGGGCTCCTGGAGGTGACACTGAGCTACCAAGAGTGAATTTTTGGGTGGTCACCCCTTTCAGTGCAGACAGCTGAAGGTGTCACTCACTGCAGAGTTCCTTGGGAAACCAAGGGAAAACCAGGCCTAAATTCCAGCGGTGTGACCCACGATGGATAAGGATGCTCCTGTGGGGAGTTCCTCGCCTGGTTATTCCACTTGACTTGGCTGATTTAACTGATTTCTCCTGATTTCACACACAGGGGCTTGGCTTAAGCTTTTCTCAGCTGTGGGCATGAATCAAAGAGCTCCATGGCAGCAGGTGGGCTTGCAGAGAGATTTTGATACCAGCGAAGGTGCAGACACAGTAGAAGAAATTTTTGGATGGTTCATTTATTGGGCATTTCCGTGCCTGGTTTTGGTGTGTGACATGACACTGCAGTTCCCAGGTGCTGTTCAGAGGAGAGCTGAGCAGCTCCAGCACACACTGAAAGCAGCATTTGCACAAGGCATGAGACTACAGAACATCTGTACTTGGGCTTGCTTTAGTTTTTCACTTGAAATCTTCAGCTGGATCGGCCTTTCCACTACAGCTCATTTACGCTGCTGCTGGAGGAGTATAATTTATTCTCGTATTTATACTGCCAGGGTGGTTTTAAGTGGGAAGTGAGAATCAGACCTTCAATTTTCTGGTGGTTTCTTTGTGTTTTGATGACAGATGAACAGCTGGAGATGCAGTAGCCTTTAACCAAGCCCCGGAGCATCCCTTCATTGCTGTTAATTCACAGCAGAGCCTGCGAGACCTGTTGCGGATAAGTCATGGGAGGATAAAGCAAAGCAAAGCTCGTTGTGTCTCAGAGCTGCTTTGTTCTTCCGTTTGATAATTATAGTTTTGGTTTTAATTATTTAAGCCGTTGTATTCTGTGTTGTGTCACCCTGAGATTGTGCACTGCTGTGGATGGGACAGCTCAGGAGCAGACAGAGGAATTCCTGCTCAGAACACACTTGGATTTACTCGTGTGACCTTTGGACACGGAACGGGGTTGATAAATCTCTGCTGACAAGCAGAGAGGCATCACCGCTTGGAATTTGCAAATGTGGAACAGCAGCAATTAGGGAAGAGTGAGTTTGTATTGCCAGAGTTAGGAATTTATTTAAGGGAAGATGGATTCGGTGTGAGGTGTTGATGAAGAACGTTTTGTTTTTGCCTGGTTCCTGAAAAGCGCTTTTTAATAAATTGCTGATCTTTGGAGACCTCTAAGAAATACCACGGATTGCCTTTTATCAGCCTATAATGTGCTTTCATCACTCCAGAGAAGGATGTGAGAGTGATACTGAGTTGGTCCCTGGAGAAAGGCAGGAGACGCCGCTGACGGCTCCGGAGTTAAGGCTGCAGCGAGTCTGTGTTGAAATGGAGCTTAAATTTCCTCGTTAGCACAAATATCCCTCTAACCTTATCACCAAAGTGCTGCTGCTCCTTTCTCACACACAGAATTACTCTTCTGTAATGCCACAAGTAATTTACCTCGGTAATACTGAGTCAAAAACAACTCCTGTCTGAGCTGTTATGATTTATTGCTTCTCGAGGCTCTTAAGATTGAAATGGCTTTTCCAGCCTTGAAACTCCAAAATGCCTAAATATTATACCTGCATTGACTACGAGGCAAAATCTGTGTGGATTTGATGGCATTGAGATAATCAAGATGAGATGCTGAATGGCCGTGTTGCAGACATTTTCTGAGAATAACATCAGAAAGTAACAAGATGTTAAAAGTGTTGTAACCCCGCTGTATTTCTTGGAACCGCAGAATGGTTTGGGTTGGAAGGGACCTTAAAGCTCATTTTGTTCCAACTTCCTGCCATGGGCAGGGACACCTTCCACTATCCCAGGTTGCTCCAAGCCCCTGCCAGCTCGGCACACCCTGTGCTTTGCCCCCGCTGGGACCTGCCAGCTCTGGGGTTCGCCACCGTGCACCCGTATTTTATTTTAACATTTCCGTTTCTATGGCTGAGTGGAGCTGAACTGGAGTTTGCCTCCGAGGCCAGTTTGTTCCTCTCCTCCTTCCATGCGCAGCTTAGCGGGCTTTAAAAACTGCTGACGGTTGTTCTAAGGGCTGATTTTCGGGCCTTTCGAAAGCGCAGCAGGGGGAGGATATTGTTGGAAACCAGGGGAAGGGAAGGGTTGCTCTGGCTCCAGGCTGGAGGAAAGGGTGAGAATAATACTCTCACTTTGAGGTGCTTCTCCTGCCCCTCCTGAAAATGCACTCCAGCCCGATCTGGCAGTGCTCCAGCTGTCAGGATGAGGGGTATTACTGGGAGAAAAATTGGAGGAACTTTGTAACAGGGCTGGGGCCAAAAGTCGTAGAATCACAGAATGGTTGGGGTTGGAAGGGGCTGGAAAGATCATCCCATCCCAACCCCCTGCCATGGGCAGGGACACCTTCCACTATCCCAGGATGGTCCAAGCCCCGTCCAGCCTGGCCTGGAACATTTCCATGGACCCAAGGGCAGCCACAGCTTCTCTGGGCACCCTGTGCCACGGCCTCCCCACCCCCTCAGGGAACAATTCCTTCCCAATATCCCATCCATCCCTGCCCTCTTTCAGCTTAAAACCATTCCCCCTTGTCCTGTCCCTCCATCCTTTGTCCCAAGTCCCTCTCCAGCTCTCCTGGAGCCCCTTTAGGCCCTGGGAGGGGCTCTGAGGTCTCCCTGGATCCTTCTCTTCTCCAGGTGAACAGCCCTAGCTCTCCCAGCCTGGCCACAGAGGAGCCCCAGCCCTCTGATGTGACTTGCTTAAATGGTCACTGAAAAACCCAAGCTTGCTGGGGGAGCAAATGAATGGCAGAACTTTTGCCAGGTGCTCTGGGACCCGATGTGGACACACTGCAGCAGGGATTTATTTTTTCCACCCGGGTGTAAAAGCAGGAGGTGTGTGAGCAGCGATCATTTTAGGTGAGCGCATTACAAACACTCCCCTAATTTAGCACACGCTAAAATAGCCCGAGCCCGTTAAACGCATGGTATTGCTGAGAGTCTTTATGTTTGAGCACACTGCAAAAGCAGTGGGTTCTCTTGTTGAAGAGCCTGAACAAAGGAGAGCAGTTATGTGCTCCCAGTCGCTCCAAGCAGAGAACAGAAATACCTTGGAGTAGCAGTGAATGGCGTGCCTGGGAAAAGGAGGGCGAGTGCTCTGCCTTTGTGGTCTGCAGCCCTGTCCTCATGAGGTCGGGTCAGGCAAGAGCTGCTGGCGCACGGAGGCACCTCAGGTCCAGCTTTTTAGAAGGGCACAGAGTGAAAAATGAGCGCGGAGAATGATTCACCCGGCTCTGCCTGGCGAGCAGGACCAGGGCCCGCTGCCTGAGGACAGAGGCAGCTTTGGGTTTGATTTTGGCAACCACAAAATGGTAAAACAACATCTGGTTTGTGGCTTTGGAAGTCAAAGCCGGCGTGCCTGAGTGTGGCCTCACTCCTCATCCCACAGCACACAGGCTCTGCTTGTGTTCTGTTGGGGGATTTCCCTGCATCCCACACAAAACCCGAATATTCCGAGACCCTGGACTGCTTCCATCCCTTGGCATCGTAACATTGCAACAAGCACCAATTTTCTTGTTTTTCTCCCATGCAATTGAAGAGTCGAAATCTGTGATGAATATATTAACATTCATTGAATTATAGAACAGATATTTAGCATTTTTCCTGAAGGATCCTAAAATGCTTTGCAGACACTTTCATGTATCACTACACAAATGCAGCCGCTTTTGCTTCACGCTTAGATTTAATTTGAGATGAAGGGAGAGGATTTGCTCTGTTATATCACAGAATCACAGAATGGTTTGGGTTGGAAAGGGCCTTAAAGTTCATCTCATCCCCCCCCCTGCCATGGGCAGGGACACCTTCCACCAGCCCAGGCTGCTCCAAGCCCCATCCAGCCTGGCCTTGGACACTGCCAGGGATCCAGGGGCAGCCACAGCTTCTCTGGGCAACCTCTGCCAGGGCCTCCCCACCCTCACAGGGAAGCATTTTTTCATCATATCCCATCTAAACCTACACTCTTCACAGTGTTTCTTACAGGAGGACACATGATGAGTATGAGCAGAGAATTTTGTTGCATAAACCCACGTTACAAGTGCACCCAATGCCCCTCTTACACTTCTGGTGGCCTCAGGCACAGAGGTGACATCTCATGAGCTTGGCTGTGTCCCTGGTCCAGCTGCACCATTGGAATTTGGAGGTACAGGACCAGGTCCACATCTCTGTTTGAACCAGCTGGGTGTCCTACCATGCGTTGCTGTGGGTTTGCATCCTCCTTTTCTCCTGAAATGAGAAACCCTCCGAATATTCAGGGTGAAAGGTGATAAAATATTCATCTGTTCTGGGGCTCCTTAAGGCAGGGGAATTGAGTGTGGGCACTTCCTCCACTCTCACAGCTCGGCCTCACTCCTGAGCCAAGATTCATTTCCATGGGAAGTCTTTGTGCTCTTTCAGCATGGTTGTGGGGGCTGTGAGGAGTCCCTGTAGCTCAGCTCTCCTGGAAAGCAGCTCCTGCCTTCCCTCGTGTCTTCCCAGGGCTAGCTTTGCCCACTGCTGCTCCTGTTGCTCCAGCCCTTAGCAGGGATTGTTGATCAAGGCCTTAATCAGCCTCTTGCAGGTCTTTTGTGTCCCAAACTGGTGCTCCCTGGTTTCCTCTTCCTGTGATTTTTTTCCTGTCTCTAGCAAAGCTGCATCCATTTGAAATCTCCTGTTCCATCTTCCCCTTTCTTTAAGATGTATTTGTGCATTTTTTTTCTCTTTTGTAATCAAAACAATCTCCAAGCCCTGCCAGGACCAGGATCTCTCTGGGTGATTTCAAATGCACTGTGGGACAGATTTGAACCTGAAGAGACCTAACTTGTAACATGCACTCAGTGGAAAATTCAAATTCAAAAGCTGCTTATAGTGTCTGTATTGTATGTTAAAGAGGCTGGATTCCAGGCTGGAAAGGGTCAAAAACCATTTTTAGAGGCTTGGAGCAGCTGAAATTGCTCTCTGAGTCCATCAGGAAGGTGGCAGCTCTGGAGAGCTTGGCACAGGTTACCCAGAGAAGCTGTGGCTGCCCCTGGATCCCTGGAAGTGTCCAAGGCCAGGCTGGACGGGGCTTGGAGCAGCCTGGGATAGAGGAAGGTGTCCCTGCCCCTGGCAGGGGGTGGCACTGGATGGGCTTTAAGGCCCTTTCCACCCCAAACTATTCTGTGATTCCATGACTGGTGGCAGAGTGAGCTCCTGGCTGCGATTAAAGGTGGGTGAGACTTAAAAATAACCAGAGGCAGAAGGGCAAAATTCAAGTTTGTGATACCCCCGGAGGTTTGGGATAACCCTTACGCTTCCTGAGGGATGCTGTGTCTCCTGCAGCTCCTATGGAGTGGTTACTGAGGTGTCCAGGGAGAAGAAGGCCACAAAGGAGCTGGAGCGTGGTGCCAGCACCTTGGAGCTTCTCCACCTCAAGGCTAATAATTCCCTAATTTTTGGTATCACATGTCACTTATCTTGCCGGGTGCTGCACTTCATGAAAGCTGCCATTGAGCAATCCCAGTTTTCTTCACAGCTCCCAGATTTTGTAAACACTGTCACTACAAAAGGCAGGACTGTGTGGGAGTTAATTATCATTGAAGGACTTGGGCTCATCTCATTTGGGCTGATTTTGTCCAAATGTGAGACAGGGACTCAGATCCTGATGGGGTGGTGCTGATGTGTCACTTGAGAGCAGAAACGCTGCTTCAGTGTCCTGCGCCTGGGACATGGTGACTTTCAAGAGGGTTTTAAGCATTCACAGCCCTCACTGAGCTGTTTTTGGGGACAGTTTGGATGCTTTCACGTCACCGTTTCACTGAAGAGCATTGTAATTGCTAACATCCAGTTCGGACACCTTTGAGGCTGGAATTTGTGGAGACAGATGGGTGAACTGCTGAAGATAATCAGAGGTCAGCTGGTTAAGCCTTATTTTTTGAATAGCCTTGTTGGGGTTAGAGGGTGCTTTCTTAAAGCGTATTTACTGCATAATCTGTGCAGATGAGTGTAAGAGAGCCTTTGAAGGAATTAGTGAAATTCAGCTGAGACTGCTTTGCATTCAGGCAGTAGAGAGCTGCTGAAAAACCCGAATGTCTGAGGGATTCTCCTCTGGCGACCCTAAAAACACATTTAAACCTCCTTTTCCACCTGCCAGACTGATCTGTGACCTCACCATGCCCTGACAAAGTGGAGTTCTTGTGAAATGTGCTCCAGGTTTTAAGAGGGGGGAGTTCAGATCGCTTTTGGTCCAGAAGAGTGATAAGAAAATGCTGACACTCCTCATTTTTTGAAGGAAAAATCCATATGCCACAGCCTTGTGTGAACAAATGTGGTGTCTGGGCCAGAGGGACAGAGTTAGCTGGGCAGTGATGAGTCTGCTCACAGGAAGAATCTTCATCAAAATGTGAAGTGATGAAAGCTGGAGAAATCAGGCTGGAAAAATAGCCATTTATTGGGAGTGTTCCCACAGCTAATGCTGGGATCGTGATCCTCTTAATGTGCCGGTGATGTGGAGTGCAGTGACCCAGCAGGGCAGCACTTACAGTCTGTCTGTCTGGAAGATCCTGTGGCATCTGTGACAGAGCCATGGAGGTGCTGATTGACTCCTTACCTCTGCTGGGTAGGAGCAAATGGCAAATTATTCGGGGCTTGGTGCAGTAGCTTGTGCTGCATGGGGAGAATCTTCCTTCAGGAGAAGGTTTCAGGTTTTTAGGTGTCAGGACAGGCTTAGAAGGAGCAATTTCAGCAGCTGCCGGTGCCTCTGAAGCTTTCTTTCCTCTCTAAGGTGATGTGGGAGAAGGTAATTTTCATTCTTTACCCATGGAATACTAATAAAACTTGAGGGAAGAATTTAAACCATCCTGGTGCAGTTTGGGACAGTGGTGTGGATCTGTGCAAGGGGCTGAATCATCTCCTGAAGAAAGCAAATGGACAGGAAGGATTTAACTTGGCTTTCCTCTAAAGGTGGTGCTGCCAGAGGTGCTCAGAAGTGGATGCAGCAGGATCTGCTGGAAGCAGGCAGAGCTGCACAGCAGCTGTCCCGTGGCTCAGGGGGAAGCTGCACAGTCATCCCCATCCCTGGCTCCAGAGCAAATATGACAGTCCTCCTGAAGTTTATTTTCCCAACATAAAAATGGACACATCTCCATGGAGCCAGGCTGGGAGCGCTGAGGATGTTCAGCCTGGAAAGAGAAGGATCCAGAGACACCTCAGGGCCCCTTCCAGAGCCTAAAGGGGCTCCAGTAGAGCTGGAGAGGGACTTAGGACAAGGGATGGAGGGACAGGACAAGGGAGAATGGCTTAAACTGAAAGAGAGTAGGTTTGGATTAGAGATTTTAGGAAGAAGTTCTTCCCTGTAAGGGAGGGGAAGCTCTGGCACAGGGTGCCCAGAGCAGCTGTGGTTGCCCCTGGATCCTTGGAAGTGCCCAAGGCCAGGTTAGATGGGGCTTGGAGTGAGCTGGGATAGTGGAAAGTGTCCCTGCCCATGGCAGGGGGTGGAACTGGATGATCTTTAAGGTCCCTTCCTATCCAAACCACTCTGTGGTTCCATGATTCCAGATGCAACAGGAGTGATTTGGGCACCAGTTCATGAACATTCACATCTGTTTTCACTTCCAAGAGCAGTGTCTATGCTGAGCACTCCCAGAACGCCTCAGGAAGCAGAAGCAGAGGCTTTGTGCTCAGCCAGAGGAAGACAGAGCACTCTGCATCCATCATCCCTACGCTTTGGCTCCAGGTTTCTGGGCCATTTGTGGCCCTGGTTGTTTTTCCCTGCTGCCAGATTTAAACTCTCCAGCCTGTGGAGCAGTGGATAATCCAGCCTGTGTACGGAGTTACGAGGTCAGGAGGAAACCAGAGCTGCCAGCAGGACTCGAGCAGTTTTTAGCCATGGATCCTCCAACCTCAGAGTGCTGTCCTGTTGCAAGAGGTGTGTTCCTGTTTTCCCTGACATCCTCCACTTCTGGCTCGTTCCAGGGACACGTTTGCAGAGCATTCCTGTTCTAATAGGGCATCCTGAAGAGCTGTGTTTCCCTCGATCTTCTCAGGACAGATTTCCTTCTTCTGAATCTTCATTATGTGAGTGAGCAAAAACCCACACAACCCCTGAGTGCTGCTTTGTGTTTACTGTTTGTTATCCTGAAATTCCTTGCTGGGATACTGCTGCTGGATCCCGCTCTGAAAAATGCTCCAGTACCAACAGTGAACAGCTGATTTTGCCCTTTTTAAACTTAATTCAGGCTTCCAAAGGGCTCTCCCTTGACCTCACGAGTTTAGGGGAAGCTCTATAGATGAGTGTTTGCCTGTTTTCCCTGTCATTGTTCCCAACTCAGGTTTATCAGCAGTCTTTCCCAGATTTTCATTGAAAGCACCAGTGCCCTAGTGTATAATATTCTAGTTAAATCCAGCTGTATCAATGTCTTACCTGATTTCTCATGTACCTAGAAGAGAACAGGAGGACGACCTCCCTCTAGAAGGGGTGGTCCTGCCATGGGAAGAAATAGGAGGACGGGTTACTCTTAAAATTTCTCTTCTGAAGCAGCAATCTGTGTTGATGGAATTGGTCTGTTACTGCTCCCCAAGGCACACTGTGAACTTTTAATGGAGCCACTGGACATAAATAAATGCTTTAAGCAGTTCAGCTGCAAGTGTGGATCCTCACCTTTCCCCTTTTCCCTCCCCTGTCTCCATTCCTGCCTCCTGCCTGGCACTGTAATGATTTAAAGGGGTTTGTATCTCATTTCCACGTGGCTGCCTTGGAGATCTTTTTGACCAACTTCCCTCTGGACTCTCTACAACCATTAAAAGATGTTTGAAATTGCTCAGCCTCAACGGTGCTTGAAATTGAGCCATGTTCTGTTGTGTCAACAAAGTGCTGCAAGTGCTGATTGTAGAGGCCGGAATAAAGGTTTCCAGCTCTGGTGCTGCTGCCCACAAAATTCCTTTATTAAGTGTTGTTTCCCCACCTGGGAGCTCAAATGTGCTGCTCCAGTTGCTTATTTGTCCATCTTCCTTTATTTTATTTAGATTCTATAATCAATGAACAGGTTGAAACAGTTCTGCTGCAAGACTTCCATGGGCAGGGACACCTCCCACTGTCCCAGGGTGGTCCAAGCCCTGTCCAGCCTGGCCTTGGACACTTCCAGGGATCCAGGGACAGCCCCAGCTTCTCTGGGCAACTTGTGCCAGAGTCTCCCCACCCTTGAAGGGGAGAATTTCCTCCTGATGTCCCATTTCAGTCTCTCCTCCGTCTCCCCCTTTGTCCTGTCATTTACCAGCCCATGTAAAAAGTCCGTCTCTTGTTCCTTCCCTGCCTGTTTTCCTTTGTGTGCTTGGATGTACTCAGAAATGATTTGGGGAAGAATTAAGGGCTTTGTGGGTTATTGGAAATTTGTGATATTACTTGGATTCTGAATAATTTCACGGTGCCCTACTTGGCAGTGCTGTGTTTTTCGCTAGAGCAGAATGTTTCAGAGGGGGAAGAGTATTTTGTCTTCACTCCTGTGTTGCCCATGAAACACATGGAGAAGGAACAGTGAAGTGTAATTTGTCCAGTTTTGGTCTCAAATGGTGTCTTCCCAGACCTCTGCTCTGGAGCCGGGCTGGGAGAGCTGGGAATGTCCAGCCTGGAGAAGAAAAGGCTCTGGGGAGACCTCAGAGCCCCTTCCAGAGCCTAAAGGGGCTTCAGGAGAGCTGGAGAGGGCCTTGGGACAAGGGATGGAGGGACAGGACACAGGGAATGGCTTCCCACTGCCAGAGAGCAGGGAGAGATGGGATATTGGGAAGGAATTGTTGGCTGTGGGTGAGGCCCTGGCACAGGGTGCCCAGAGAAGCTGTGGCTGCTCCATCCTTGGGCAGGTTGGATGGGGCTTGGAGCACCCTGGGCTAGTGGGAGGTGTCCCTGCTCATGCCAGGGGGTGGAATAATGTGATCTTTAAGGTCCCTTCCAACCCAAACCATTCTATGATGATTCTGGAATCATTGATAGGCTCGTTGCTGTCCAGGTCATGAGGACAAATGAGTCAAATTGAAAACCTTTATTTGGGGAATGCTGCATTTCAGTGGGTGCAGCACAGTCTCTCTGTCTTTTCTGGCTCAGGGTTTCCTCTTTCCTGCAGCAGCTTTGATATTTTGCAGTAAGTACCTGGTCACAGCCCCCTGTCATCGGGTGTCTGAGGGCATCCTTGAAGCCGAGGTGAGGATTGAGTTTATTTTTCACTTCAGAGAGTGTCTCTGCACTTGGTGAGCAATGAGTTCTGCTGGTGCTGGATCAGACATTCAAAAAATTCTCTCTCAGCTGGTCCCGCCTCGCAGTGAAAGCAGCAGATTTCCCTCTGTGGCTGAGGTCAAAACAAGCAAACATTTCAAGGGCCTGTGATTTCACAGACAAATCCTGTGGTAGCACTGGAGCTGCAGATTCCAGCGGGGGTGATTTTGTTGTCTTCCATTGGAATACCCCAGGAGCAGTGCTGTGAGTGCCAGACCTAATGAAGCCTGGTGTCCTGGGGCTCCTGTCTAACACTGGGCTGCTCTGGGACCCAGGGGGGATTTGCAGAGAATTGGGGGAAGGTTTGCGTGCCATTTCCAGGGCTCTCTTCTGTGCAGATCCTCCAGTGCCCGAGAAGGGAGAGGTTCACGCTGTTGTATCCCCAGGGATGAGCGTAGAGGAGGATCCAACACCCCCATTCAGCATCAGGGTGAAGTTTTGTGGGATTTTAAGCTTTTTTGTTCAATGGGAATTCAGGGCCTTGAAATTTAAGTCGTATGAGCGATGGCTGAGGGAGCTGGGCGGGGCTCAGCCTGGAGAAAAGGAGGCTCGAGGGGAACTTCTTGCAGAGGGAGGAGACAACCCAAAAGTTCCTGTTTCTCCTAACACTTTGTGGAGAGAGGAGAGAGACTGGAAATCCCAGAGGATGTGTGGATGTGGGAAGCTGAATGAAAGGGATGTCTAAGGAGGACTGAAAAAAGTAGGTTTCAAGTGAGAACGTGGGAAGGGATGCTGGCTTGGCTTTGTGAGGGGGTTGTAAGTCTTAAATATTCGAGTTCTCAGAAGACGTTTGAGGATTACATAAGGGAAAAGAACAGCATGGCAAATACCTGGTACCACTGGCTTCTGAGCACATGCCCAGTGTCCCAGGGGAGATGATTCCTCCTGAAAGGGGGGAAGTCTGCAAAAGCTTTGGGAATGGTAAAAAAATTCATTAAAATGTTTGCTGAAGGACAGTAAGACTCTTCTAGTAATTGCAGGGATTCAGGAAAAACTTCTAAATGCAGCTTTGGAAGTCACCAGAAGTATTTAGGAGAGCAAGTCCCAGATCCCTGGAGGTTTGGGTGTATAAAATGTTGTCTGTGCTCCAGACTCTGCGTGGAGATCCCTACAGGGGTGTGTGTGCATCCCTGCCTGTTTTGCAAACTCTCCACATTTTTGATGTGACTGTCGCTGTCTAAAAACAGGATGTAAGGAGCTTGAGGAGCTTAGGTACCTTCTGCTGTGGGACAGTGTTGCTTCCTGCTATGCGAGGATCACGGGATCACAGAACATCCTGAGTTCAGAGGGACCCACCAGGATCGTTGTTCCAACTCCTGGCCCTGCACAGACACCTCAACAATCCCATCCTGTGCATCCTTGAGAGCGTTGTCCAAACTCTCCTGGAGCTCTGGCAGCCTTGGGGCCGTGCCCATTCCCTGCAGAGCTGTTCCAGTGTCCAGCCTCCCTCCGAGGGGAGAAGGGAAGCTCCGTGGTACCCACAGCTGTAACTTGGTGTCTTCCAAAGAGCTTTGAACACTCCCAGCAGCTGAGTTCCGTCTCTCCCTGTGCCATCCCCGCTTGGAACGTGGCGTTCATCTGAAGTATTCATTAAGATGGGGAATTATTTGCATATTATTAGCATTATTACATGGAAATAAAGCTGCTGCTGGTTCTTCCCTCCCTCCGTGTATCTTTCATCACCCGCCTTTATAAGGCTTTGAATCCTGTTTGTTGTGTGACAAACTGGGCTGATAAATCTCGTTACTCACTTCAATGGCTGCGAGACTCACTGCACATTACTGAATTTGGTGAATTATGTAATAAATGCATAATTAAAACTAAACCCAGAGCCTCTCGTGGAACCTCAGAAAACGCCATTCGTGATGAATTATAGAGAAACGTACGCAGGTATTAAAATTTAAGCCTAATTATTTGGATTTATTTTCAATCAATATTTAATGCGCTACCTATAAGTTCCTGTGGACCCACTGCAAATCTGTTGTTGTGGCTTTGCTGGAAAGCACAGAAAGAAAAGTGTCTGTGTGTGTGTATAGGGTGAGATGTTTGTTTTCATGGGGCTTCATATCTTAATATTTGATTACAGAAAGGAAAACTCCCCTGAGCACAATGTGCTCAAAAAATTTTTCAGCCCCAGGAAGCGTCTGCAAGGAGTTGGGTTTTGCCCAAGTCTTTCCCCACGTGGTCACTTTTGCTTACTGCCCTGAGAAGCTTTGGCTGCCCCATCCCTGGAATTGTTCAAGGCCAGGTTGGATGGGGTTTGGAACAACCTGGGATAGTGGAAGGTGTCCTTGCCCGTGGCAGGACGTTGGAACAAAATGACTTTTAACGTCCCTTCCAACCCAAACCGTTCTGTGATTGTGGTTTACTGGAGGGGAATCACAATAATAGGAAATAATTTACTCAAACAAAGCACTGCTTGGTTGTTCTCTCATCAAATTGGTGTTAAAATAAACTGAAAACCTTTCCCCCAGTGAATTTCTGCCCTCCTGGTTTTTACTTCAAGGCAGCCACTCTGAGGTTTAAACTTGAGATGTGCTAAAAACTTCTTTTCTCCGTGCTTAAAATGGGTTTTAGAGATATTTTCCTTGGAAAGAGAAGCAATGTTTTTAAGGCAAACAGCCTGCAAGTTTAATTTTGAAAGGTTTGTCTCTTAAGTAGCAAATTGAATAGAGGGGATTTGATTCCCCTAAATCCCCGATTCTAGAGAAAGCAGCTTGAGATCTCAGTAAGAGAATTAACACACGGGTTAAACTTACAATAAGAAGCAGGACTTGGAAAATGCCTATTCAGATGCCGTTAAGGAAATAATAGGATTAGTTCTTGTCGTGTCAGTGTGGATTCCTCAAACTGGGGGCTGTGCTGACACACAGCCGGGCTGTGTTGCTGGTCTGGCCGTGAAATTGGGGACAATGACAATAAAGATGACTTTTCTTGGAGGCAAATTCCTTTGAATGTTTAAGCCGGTGCTTGTTTACACACACACAGGGCAGGTAATTCAGGATGACAAAGAAGCCCCTAATAATCCCCCTCCCTCCCCAGATCTGCTGGTGGTGGCTGAGGTGATGGTAATTGCAGCTGGGTAAGCGGTGAAAAACAGCAGGACGACACCGTGGCAGCGTGTTTTCAGTTCCTGTACACAGATTTTTGTTCATTTCTGTCATCTGTTGCAAACATAATGTGGTTTTTTACCGGTTATTTTCATCCCGTTATTCCACTGTATATATATTTTAATGTATATGCATTATACTCATCGTTTAAGATAAAGCATTTTTGTCCTTTTTTAATATTTATTTATTTATTTTCACCGTTCATGATAACTCAGAATCCTGCGAAAAAACGTTATTTTCAGTTTCTTGTGTTTTCCATTCCATAATCATCCATGTGTGTCTTTGTTTTTAGCTTAAACCAAAGAGAAGGAGGCGTTAAAGCAGAATTGGGGTTGTTTTGACATCACCTGATTCCATCATAGAAGGAGCTGTAGGAGACCTGCGCTCTGGAAAACTCCCAACAAAATGGTAATGAGTCAAAGAAAGGCTTCTGTTGTGCTGTCACTCTCCTGTTTTTGTCTTCAGACACAACTTCCGCTGCTTTGCAAAGCTTCTCTTTCCTTTTCCGTGGGGTTTCCTTTAGCAGATAGCCCTGGGTATCCCGTAATTCCCCCCAAAAGTGCTTTGGGAGCAGAGGGGAGTTAAGGCTGCATTTTACCAAGCCAAAAACTGCATGAGAAGTTGTGGCTGCCCCTGGAAGTGTCCAAGGCCAGGTTGGACAGGGCTTGGAGCAGCCTGGGATAGTGGAAGGTGTCCCTGCCCACGGCAGGGGGTGGCACTGGATGATCTTTAATGTCCCTTCCCACCCAAACCATTCCCTGATTCTGTANACCCAAACCATTCCCTGATTTTATAATTTTGTGTTTCTACGATCCTGTGACTAAGAATGAAATAAAGTTTTGTGTAGACAGATAATTGGCAAATGTACCAAATTTCTCTGTAAATTATCAGCAGATAATTTATTATATATATATATAAAATATAATAATAACCACAAGTGGAGGAAACAAGGTGGGCACGTGCTCAGGCTGATATTTCCCTTCCTGTATCAGAGCATTCCCAAGCACTCCTCGAGCTGAAACTTAAGGAAGCAGGGAAAAAAAAAAAAAAGCAAAAGAGCTTTACAGCTCGGTCTATGACAGAG
>VZRR01006395.1:484948-501868 GCA_013398015.1 Oreocharis arfaki | reverse complement strand
GCTGATATTTCCCTTCCTGTATCAGAGCATTCCCAAGCACTCCTCGAGCTGAAACTTAAGGAAGCAAGGGAAAAAAACAAAAAGCCAAACAGCTTTACAGCTCGGTCTCTGACAGAGAGTATTTGCTGTGTTTTGGCACAGGATTTATTTAGGGGGTGTGTGTGAAGCTTGGAGAGAGCTCTCTGCACATTTTGCAGTGGCAGCCGCTGACGCTGCCTCGAGTTGCAGCCAAAGCCGGGCTGCTTTCAGCTCCGTGTGTGTTTTAGCTCAGTGTTACTCCATGCTGGAGTCATCTTGTAAAGCTGAATGATCTCACAGATCTGGAGATCAGCAATATATTATCTTACTTAGCTGGCAATTCAAGATTTTAAAGAATTAATTTGGAAAAGCTGCGCTGAATGCCCATGTGTATGAGCACATAAATGTATCAGGTTACTGTGCCATATATTTTTCTTATCCTTGAACTGTTCTTGCATGAAATCCTTCATTCTGCTCTCCTCTGAGCTGTTCCTTTCTTACTCACTAACAGGAGTTGCTCTCCTCTAACAAAAAGTGCTTATCCCTATTATATGTCTTTTAAAATGTGTCCATTTAAATTAATATTTAACAGAGCAGAAACATGTCCGTGGTATAATGTATCCACTTATGGCTAATCGTTATTTGAGGTGATTGAGCCTCTTTGTACTTAATTTTTGTGCTTTTTATCCAGCAGATTCATTTGTAGATTGCAGTGTAAGAGCTGATTTACACCTCAAAGTAGACTGTTTCTCCTGGAGCTCTGGGTTTATCAGTCACCCGCATCCTTTTAGCAGCACAAAGGGAGCTCTGAGCGTGGAAGGATCTCATCCCAAACTAGAAATCCCAATTCCTGTCCCAGTTTAAGGTGTAGTTATCAATCTATTGGCACCCCCCTGTACAATTATTTTCTTAAAGGCTTTGGAATGGTTAATTTACACTGCCGGGATTTTTTATTCTAGCCGACTTCATTTATCTGTTCCTTCACCAAAAGGATGCTCAGGCACTGCCACAGCTGCCCATGGTGGAATCACCATCCCTGCAGGGATTTAAAAGCCATGTGGATGTGGCACTTGGGCACATGGCTCTGTGATGGCCTTGGCAGAGCTGGGGGAACTCAATGACCTGAAAGACTTTTCCAACCTTAATTATTCAGTGATTCCGAGTGAGGTGCCTGGTCAGAGCTGCTGGTCTTGGTTCCCTCCCAGTCTCTGACACTGCCATGCATCCTCTCCTAGAAATCCTGTCCTTTTGGCTCCAGCTTTGACTGGATACCCACCTCAGACACCGAACCTTTGGTGGGATGAACTCCCCCACCCCATCAGAGATCCCTGAACATCCTCTTTTTATTTCACCATTTAAGCTTTAATTGATTGATAATGGTTTTGTTAATACTTGAGCATTACTATTTATTTAATTTTTTTCTTTTCTTTTTTGTTGTTTTTTAGGTCTGAAAGGTTTTTATGGGTGGTGAGATGTTCCAGTGCTTGGATCAATCTGTTTCATTTACTGTGGGAAGGAGTGGATTTTTTTTTTTTTTTTTTTTTTTTGCTGTTGTTTGGTTGGGTTATTTTAAGTTTCTGGAATTTTGCATCAGCAGAGCTGATCCAGGTAGAGAAACAGAGAATCATGAAATCACAGAATGGTTTGGGTTGGAGGAGACCTTAAAATCCATCTTGTTCCACCCCCTGCCATGGGCAGGGACACCTTCCACTAGCCCAGGGTGCTCCAAGCCCCGTCCAACCTGGCCTTGGACACTTCCAGGGATGAATGAGATGCTTTTAAAGGTCCCTTCCAACCCAGGTCATCCTGTGGTTCCCTGATTTTCTAAAAGCTCTTCAGAAATAGCTCCGCTCTCAGGATTTTTAACGTGCTCAGTTCTCCCTCGGCCGTTGCTGAGCCCTGTGACAGAGCGAGGCTTTAACTCCCGGCCTGCTCCGTCTCCCGAGTTCAGACATCTCCGCAGAAGATGAAGCAAGTTAGAGAAATTAGCTTTGATCCCTTTCTGCCAGCATAGGATTATTCCACATCACACTGGGTTTGAAGTTCGCGCCTAATCCAGTTTTACACGGCCCGGGGGGACCGGGCTTTTAAAGGCTCCGTCTGCGCCACGGCCCCGCGCTGCAGCCTCTGATTTAGTGGCACTTCCTTGATCCTGAGATTCAATTTGCATTCCCATTACTGCATCCCGTTCCATCCTGTGCCATCCCATAACGCCGCTGCTCCGTGGGATCTGCCTTCCCGAGGCAGACCCGTGCTGTTTTGGGTGCTCACTACATACATTAATATACATTAACGGGTATTTAAACCACGCCCTTGCAAACAGCTCTGGTGTCCCGTGTGGGGATTTTCAAGCTGTGGAAACACATTTACATACAAAAAGGGTTTGGAGTGTCCAGCCTGGATCGTTGTGCAGGGAAACAACTGGTGTGAAACGAGATTCCAGGAGCCGCCTGTGCAGAACTGATGCTGGTCATGGCAAAGAGGAGGGTCCTGTCCCTGTTTTCCAGAGATTGAATGCTCAGTCCTGAGGGGTTTTTTTTTATCACACTACATTTTATTTATGATATTTGTAACCCCCTAAGTTTTCTTCCTAATAAACATGTATTTTCAGGCCGAAAAAAATCCTTGTCTGTGATCCTTTGAAGTGCCTCTTTACAGGCATTCAGCATCCTGAACATTTTCTCCTCACACACACGCCGGGCATGGGGGGTCTCGGAGCAGCAGAGCATTCCAGCCAGGAGCTATTTGAAGTCCCCGAAGGATGCATTTAAGAGTGACAGCGTGTTTTGCTGGACTGACAAAAGCTTGGTTTAGCACCTGCATCACTCCCAGGGACCTTTCAGGAAGTACCTCCTGGAGCAGAAAGCACTGGATAGGTCAGAAATGTGGTTTATACACCACAGATGGGGTTTATAGGTAAGAGTTAACAATTCCAAGTTTCTGAGGGTGGCTCTATTTTAGTGGGAAGCTTGAGAGATCCCAGAATGGAATCCTCCACTCTGTTCCTGCCCTGTGCCTTCCTTTCATACACACCTTGTAGTAATATTTCATTTTTCTTTAAGAACACAGCATTCATAGAAGGAGAGAGTTTTTAACACTCTCATAGCCTGGCTGGCAGAGAATATCCCTGTTTTTCCATGCTGAGTTGCTTGGATAGCCCCTGCTCCTGCTGTTTCCCTCACTGGCCACAGCTCACTTAGAACCCAGATCCATCCCAGTGATATTTATTCATGGAATCACAGAACGATTTGGGTTGGAAGAGACCTTAAAAATCATCTCATTCCAATCCCCTGCCATGGACAGGGAACCACCTTCCTCCTCCAAAGCTGTTCTTGGCAGAAAAGCACCATTAATCCTGATGGGAACCAGCAACTCCAGGGATTTCACATCACCCCTGCAGCAAAGGTGTGTTTGGAATTATCCTCCCGCATCCTAACAAGGCTTTGACCAGACCAGGAGCACCCTCTACAAAAAAGAAGATGTTTTTAAGCACATCAGCTCTGGAAGGTCGCTAGGCTGTCAGAGTGACTTATCTGCTCTCCTCTGGAAATGGCATTTCTGGAGGGCTGTGGCGGATGCTGCTCTGGCAGTCTGGGCTGAATCCTGCGGAAGGCCTTCAGGAGATCCATCAGATGCCCTACTTAATTTAAAATGTTAGGAGTTTATTTTTCTTATTTTTGTTTTGTTCTCATCACTGTAGTAAAATTATTTTATGACCCTTTGGGTATTACCTGCTTTTATAAATCTTCCTATAATTAAATTTACAAATCCACCTGTGAGCTGGTGATGTGTAAAACCTTGCAAACGGGACCCTTTGTGTGTTAACCTATATTTATGTTACTTTTATTCCTTCTGGCAGTAATCATCCTGGCTCTAGGCCTAGGATTAATCTATAAGATGCTGAACATGCTTGAATTTTTTCCCCCCCTTCTCTGTGGCAAACTCATCTTGTGCAGAGCAGGGCAATTTTGAAACTGCTTCCTATGATGTGGTTTCACTGTTACCCTTCCTGAGTGATTCACAGGAGGAGCCATGGCAGAGGTGACTTGATCCTGGGCTGTGGATATGGGAAGGAGAAATGATTCAGCCTCTGTCAGTTTGGTGCTGGGCTGATTCCGAGCCTGGTGACGCAGCTTTGGCTGCCTGGCCAAGGGACTGTCACTGTCACTGTCACTGTCACTGTCACTGCTCTGCAGGACTAGGGGGGGTTTGGGCAGGCTGGGACCGGGCTGGGGGTGTTTTAAAAGCAGGGCAGGGGTTCCAAAGCTGGTCTGGTGTGGCTGGAACTTCCATGCTGTGGACAGCAGGCAGCTGAACAAGAGCCAGGTGTGCCCAGGTGGCCAAAAAGGGCGATGGCCACTGGGTTGTACCAGGAGAAGTGTGTCCGGCAGGGCCAGGGCAGTGCCCGTCCCCTGTGCTGGCACTGCTGGGGCATCTCTGGTGGTGGGGACAGCTCTGGGCCACTCCTGACAAGAGAGACCTTGAGGGGCTGGAGTGTGTCCAGGGAAGGGAACAGAGCTGGGGAAGGGGCTGGAGCACCAGGAGCAGCTGAGGGAGCTGGGAAAGGGGCTCAGCCTGGAGAAAAGGAGGCTCAGGGGGGACCTTGTGGCTCTGCACAACTCCCTGACAGGAGGGGGCAGCCGGGGGGGGTCGGGCTCTGCTCCCAGGGAACAGGGACAGGATGAAAGGAAACGGCCTCAAGTTCCCCAGGAGAGGTTTAGATTGGGTATTAGGAATGATTTCTTCATGGAAAGGGCTGTCCAGCCCTGGCCCAGCTGCCCAGGGCAGTGCTGGAGTCCCCAGCCGTGGAAGGATTGAAAATCCCTGTGGATGTGGCACTTGGGGACACAGGTCAGTGATGGCCTTGGCAGTGCTGGGAAATGGTTGGACTCAATCTTCTATGATTCTGTTACTTTTCCATGGTTTTGGAACTGTTTTTCTTGAGGCCAAGGTGCTGCAAGATCCTTAAATCATGGAGGGTTTGCACCCACCTTAAAATACCTGGGTGGAACATTGATTCACTCTCCTACCATGTAAGAGTTCAGGGGCATCAAAGAGAGGCACCAACACTTTCTGGAGACAAGAAAATGGTGTTTTCTGGGCGTTGTGTGAAACACGAGCACAGCCGTGGGCACGGGCAATCCACAAATTTCCTACACCTGGGGAAGGAAGTTCTGGTTCCCCCATCCCTAAAAACATCCAGGAATCGGTTGGATGGGGCTCTGAGCAGCCTCATCTGGTTGAAGATGTCACCGCTCACTGCAGGGGGTTGGAAGGCCTTTAAAGGTCCTTCCCAACCTGAAATATTCCCTGTCACATGTCCTGTCCTCCTCCTCCTGAGCTGGCAGGTTCTGACCAGACCTGCTCCATCCCTTTCTCCATCCCATCCTTCTCTCCCCACTGTGGGTGGATGAGGAAGGAATTTGGGAGAGACTCGGAGCTGTTTCAGGGCTGCTGGTGCAGCATCATCCTCTGGGGGTGTCCTCATGGCTGAGCTGTCCTTGGGGACTGTCCCCTTGGACACGGGAGCCATGTCCCAGCAGTGGTGGCCTCAACAAGCCCCTAACTGGAAGCTTCAGCCTTCCTGGATTCCTGGATCGATGCAGCCCTGGGCTCTTTGCTGCTGTGTCAGGAGAGCTGCCGTGGGCTGGAGCAAACTCTGCCCACCGGGAATTTTTTCCTTAGAAAACCTTTCTGGAGTCATTGATTTGCAGCGTGTCTGAGCCAAATTTAAGCATGGAGCCACAGAGATCTGAATTTAGCTGTGCTGGCTGTTTTCCCTGGGAGGAGGGATCACAGGGATGGGTTTGATTGCCTCGGAAAATTAGTGTTGATTTCAGTGAAGAATATTTTATTACAGTGTTTGCATTGGCATTGTCTTCATAGGATAATGGCTGAGAGTTTCCTGTGTTTCCTGTGCTTGTGTGTATTTAATGATTTAATCTATTCCTTCTGAATACTGGCTTGGACTAAAAAAGAAAAAAAAAAAAAGAAAAAGAGGGCTGGCTGCCTACTCTTAATATCCCATCATAAAATAAAATCACTAATCCCAAAGGTGGAGTTGCAATTAAAAAGAAAGAAAACCGGCATTGAAAAGTATTGAAACTGAATAATGTGGTCTAAAATAGACACTGCCTGTGGTGTTTGCTTCACATACTGAAGATGCTGATGTTGAAGTGCCTTGAAGAACTGGGATGCTCTTACAGGATCCCAGAATGGTTTGCGTGGGGAGGGACCTTAAAGCTCCTCTCATTCCACCCCCTGCCATGGGCAGGGATACCTTCCCCTATCCCAGGTTGCCCCAAGCTCCCTGGGGAGCCTGTTCAGTGCCCAAACACCCTCTGGGGAAGAACCTTTTCCTAATATTAAGCCCAACCCTCCCCTGACACAGCTGCAGCCATTCCTGGGTCAGGGAGCAGAGATTGGAGCTGCCCCTGCATTGTTCCTCACTGGAAGTGGAGGATCCAGCGTGGAGGATCCAGCATGGAGAGTCCTTCCCTGTTCTGTTTTACAAATATAAAATGACAAGTTGACCAAAATATTGGCCTTTAAACCTTGTTTTCCCCTGCCTGGGCTCTCGAAACTCTCCCTCAAACTCCCTCCGATCCCCTCAGGCACCATCTCCACACTGGGAAGGTTCCCCCACCCTGAGGATCCAAACATTTGCTGCACATGTGGGGCCCAGGAGAGCCAGGGAGGCCGTTCAACACCATCAGGCAGCTCAGTTCGCCTCAGTCTGGGATCTGGTTTGCAGAGATCAGGGCAGGTGAGAGCTGTTGCTTCAGGTTGTGTGTCTGGGAGTCTCCCATATTCCTGCTGGCTGCTTGCAGTGCAGGTGGGGAGCTCCAGGACAGGGCAGGAGTGCTCCAAGCTCCCCAGCTGGGGGCTTTAACTTGCCTGGAAGTTATCCCTGGTCTCCCTTCCTGGGTATCACTCCAAGCCACGGGAAGTTTTGGATCAAGAGGAATTACCTTCAGACAGTAATGAAAGAGGCTGTGCTCATAAATGCAGCACTGGAGCTGTTAAACCAGGCTGTGTCTGGCACTGGGGGACGAGTGCAATCTAATAAAGGTGTTACAAGCACTCGAGTTTGGGCAATTAAAATGATCACTCTGTGCTGGAGCTAACGAGGCTGAGGTGAGGCTTTATGGGGGCCAGGGAGTGCATCCAGCTCTGCCCTGGCACAGAGAAGCTGTGGCTGCCCCTGGATCCCTGGAAGTGTCCAAGTCCAGGTTGGACGGGGCTTGGAGCGACCTGGGATAGGGGAAGGTGTCCCTGCCCATGGCAGGGGGTGGAATTGGATGAGCTTTAAGGTCCCTTCCCCCCCAAACCATTCTGGGATTCCGTTTGCAGAGCTTCTGGTCTGCAGGGGAAGAGAAATAAAGGGACTGAGAGAGGAGGGGAGAGTTCAGCATCACTTAAAGGTTATTACACATTTTATGTGAGACCTGAGCCTCGGTTCATAGAGCTGCAGAATGGTCTGGGTGGGAAGGAACCCTAAAGACCATCCAGTCCAACCCCCTGCATGGGCAGGGCCACCTTCCACTCTCCCAGGCTGCTCCAGGGAGGAATCCTTCCTTTACAGCAGCATTTTCCTGGATCAGGAGTAGCAGTCAGGCTGTGCTCCCTCTGAGCAGCTCCCCTTTACGAGAGGAATCCCTGTGACCCACCACTGTCATTTACTGCCTTCAGAGCTCTCCGTGGGCAGCACAAGGGCTCCTTTATGGCATTGTGTTTACCAAAGCTGCCTGGAGGAGGTTATTTAAACTGCAGTGGTTTGAACCGTGCTCTTGACATAATTTTTCTCCATCGGTAGCTTAAATATCATCCTCTTCTCTGAACTGGATGACTCTCGTGGTTACTCAGATGCTTTGAAGGTGCAGTCGTTCCCTTTGTGAGCACCTGTGACATTTGGAGCTGCCCAGTCTGATTGCTCCAGAAATCCAGCATGTTCCAGGCTCCGTGTGGGAATCACAGCAGTCACAGGAGCACATGGAGACACTGGGGCCAGGCTGGATCTTCTGTATGAAATTATTTAAATTAGATATTAGGAATAATTTTTCCCCTGTGAGGGAGGTGAGGCCCTGGCATAGGTTGCCCAGAGAAGCTGTGGCTGCCCTTGGATCCTTGGAAGGCCGGGTTGGAGGGAGCTTGGAGCAAGCTGGGGTAGTGGAAGGGGTCCCTGCCCATGGCAGGGGATGGAATTAGGTGATCTTTAAGGTCCCTTCCAACCCAAACCATTCCATGATTCTATGAGAAATAAGAATCTTTAGGATTTCTATGAGAAATAAGAATCTGAGAAATAAGTTTGCTACGCAAACTCCAAATGTGGTTATCACATGAATCTTCATTTGATGCAGGAACAGTCCCATGGTGGGGTTCTGTGGCCACAGAAAAAGTGCTTTTTATTTTCAAAAGGAAAAACCCAAACCTGGGGAGAAATCCCCAGGAGCAGCAGCTTTCAGAGTGTCCTGCATCTCTATTTCTTTGCATGTGGGCAGGAAGATTTCTGTGCACTCAAAAAAGCCAGGCTTTTTCAAGTAAATAGATAAACATCAATTCCTGGGGTGAAATTCTCAAAGGCTTCTGAGAGAACCAGCACTACGGGCCAGGGTGGCAGGAGGGAAAAGTTCCTGGCGTCACCTTGTGCAGCCACTTTGAATCCCAGTTCCACAGCTCCAACCGAGCAGATAAAGACATGAGGGAGTATGGGACCTGAAACTGGTGAGTAAAACCAGTGTGGGCTCTTGCTGCCGAGAGCAGAGAGTTGGGATGCTCAGCTCCCGGAGGAGAGCTCCAAAGTGCTCCTCACAGCTTGGAGACACCTCGGATTTCTTCATTAGAGCACAGAAAGAGAGAATTGTTAAGGTTGGAAAAGTCCTCCGAGATCGTCCAGTCCAACCATTCCCCAGCACTGCCAAGGCCACCACTGAGCCGTGTCCCCAAGTGCCACATCCACAGGGCTTTTAAATCCCTGCAGCGATGGGGACTCCACCACTCCCCTGGACAGCTGTGCCAGTGCCTGGCCACCCTTTCCATGAAGAATTTTTTTCCTGATATCCATTGAAAACCTCCCCTGGCACAGCTTGAGGCCGTTCCCTCTCCTCCTGTCCCTGTTCCCTGGGAGCAGAGCCCGACCCTGCCCCGGCTGCCCCCTCCTGTCAGGGAGTTGTGCAGAGGCACAAGGTCCCTCCTGAGCCTCCTTTTCTCCAGGCTGAGCCCCTTTCCCAGCAGTGCTGGATGAGGCGTTGGATGATGTTTGGATTTCGCAGCCTCCAGCTGAGTTTGCAGGAGCTCCCAGCCCGTGCCCCAGAGCCAGTGCCGGAGCAAGTGCAGCTGTCAGCGAGCTGCCAGGTGGATTTTGGTCCCTGTGGTGCCTTCACTTCCAGGATTTCCTGATTCTGAGGCCTCTGGGGACGATCCCGCTCGCTAATGCAATTTGAGAGCCATCACTCAGCGAAACCCTGTGGGAATCCAGCACTCACCTTTGCTGATCCCACAGCTTTGGCTGCAAGGAGAGCTGCTGTGCTCAGGTGTTTGTCCCCGTCTCTGCCCTGCACCAGAACCTTCGTTTTCCGTGAGGAAATCCCGTCATGCATGAAGAGCCCCCGGCTGCCCTCACCACCAGCACGCCATCCACGCCTCTGTCCTGCTGTGATCCCAGCAAGTGCTACAGTCCCAAATGAGGCGTCTCCACGGCACAGACAGGACAGGCAGGCCAGGGAGCAGCTGAGGAGACCTCCCAGAGCAGGAGCTGTGTGTGGATTGAGGGGTCGAGTAAGGATAGGGAAGAGGCTCGGCCAGGCTGGGATTGTGTTCAGCTCCTCCTACGCCCGCACGTGGGAGGCTGCTCCAGGGAAAAGCCACTGCAGCCTCCGCTGGCTGCCTGAAGATTTCTCCATGAGCTGCAGTGGGAGCCTGGAGAGGAGGCCTGGATGTGGATAGCTGTGTTTTGGTGGGCTGGGAATTACATCTGCTGGTTTTCGTGAAACCCCATCCACAAAACATCATCCGTGCCCTGAGGAGCTGTGGCTGCCCCTGGATCCCTGGAAGTGTTTGAGGCCAGGTTGGACAGAGCTTGGAGCAGCCTGGGATAGTGGGAGGTGTCCCTGCCCACAGGTGCCCCCCTGCCTGGCAGGGGGTTGAAACTAAATGGTTTGTAAAGTCCTTTCCATATCAAACCATCCCATGATTCCGTGATGGATTTAGATGGCAGAGCAATGAGATTTTCAGTGCAAAGCCAGGAACATCCCATGAAAACCACGCACATCCCATTGCCTGTGCAGGCTCTCCAGGGTTTTGGGAGCCTCCCAGCGAGGGAGAGACGTGGGGGAAGCGAGTCCCAGGTGGGAGTGTGTTTTTGTACCAACAGTGAATTCAAAAGGAGCCGTGAGTGCAGAGACAGCTGAGCGACGGCGCAGCCTCCGCTTTCCTTTCACACCGGGGATTGTTTCCGCTCAAAGGGCTGCTTTGCATTTTTATTTAATATGAATTTCCCTTCGAACGCTGTCACTCGTGACGCTCGGGTACAGCGTGTGATTCTTCACATCTGAGTACAAAAAAGCCAGGCTGGGCATTGTGCTTTCCTGAGCTGGAAATTCCTGCCCTCTTGGTTTGTGGGCAGGAATAGCTTTTCCCACATTCCCGGGAGAATCAGCATTGAATAGAGGATAAAATACTTCCCCGGGTCCTGGGACATGGATCTAGAATGAGCTACCCACTAACCTCCTGCTACGTTTTTGGGGACAAGATCTGTTGCCTGCCAGATGTTTGTGCTCTGTCTGGCACAGCAGGGCAGTCTGGGTGCTATTTTTGTAGCTGTGTTAAATAACTCTGTCTACAGGGTTTGGAGGTAGGAGGGGAAGGTCTGTCAGGGCCCTTTTAAGTGTGACTTGGTGGTTTATTCATGTCCAGGCTCATGTAACTCAAGAGATGTTGTGATTCCACAGCCTCATGTGTGGCTTCATCCACCCCAGGAGCTGCCCCTCTCCTGTGTCAGGGCAGAGCTCAGGCAGGCTGGGAGAGCTGGGGGTGTTCACCTGGAGAAGAGAAGGATCCAGGGAGACCTCAGAGCCCCTTCCAGGGCCTAAAGGGGCTCCAGGAGAGCTGGAGAGGGGCTTGGGACGAGGGATGGAGAGACAGGACAAGGGAGAATGGCTTCCCACTGCCAGAGGGCAGGGAGAGATGGGATATTGGGAAGGAATTGTTCCTTGTGAGGGTGGTGAGGCCCTGACACAGGGTGCCCAGAGAAGCTGTGGCTGCCCCTGGATCCCTGGGAGTGTCCAAGGCCAGGTTGGACGGGGTTCCTTGTGAGGGTGGTGAGGCCCTGCCCCCGGGTGCCCCGAGACGCTGTGGCTGCCCCTGGCTCCCTGGGAGTGTCCACGGCCAGGTTGGACGGGGCTTGGAGCACCTTGGAATAGTGGAAGTTGTCCCTGCCCATGGCAGGGATTTGGAACTAAATTATTTGTAAGGTCCCTTCCAACCCAAACCATTCTGTAATTCCATGATTATTCTTAAATAAACTGTTTTCCATCACAGGAACTTGTTGGCCTTCTCTTAAATAATAAGATCTGTTTTAAATGATTGCAATACCTGAAATGTGTGCTGCATCTCAGCATCACTTCCACATTTTAGGTGGAAACTTTGAAACGTTGAAGAATTCCTATTTTTTGACCCTGGCTGTGTTTCGTGCCACCCGTTCCCTCCAACCCTTTTCCATTTCCCTGTGCGTGGAGTTCCGAAGCCCAGAGGTGAACATTGGGCAGCCACTGCCTTGCAGCCTAGAGAACCTGATTTTACTTAAAACCCACAGGCCTGGGTTCCATCAAGCAGAGTCCTAAATGAAAACTTCATTAGGTGAAACCTTCATTAGGTGAAACCTTCATTAGGTGATGCCTCTGCTGGTGAACACACCTGTAGGTGTGGGACTGGCGGAAATCCTCTCCTCCCATCCTGAGGCAGGTATCCCACACCAGTTCCAGCCATGACCTTCCTGCTCCCCTGTCCCACTTCCCAGCTGGCCTCCAAATGGGAATGACAGTGCCTGTGGTGGCTCAGGGCCTTTCACTGTCCCCACCTCCTTTGGTCCAAACGCTCTTGAAGTGCCGGCTTTGAGCCGGCCGCTGTTCCCTCTCTGCTGGGAGCTGCCCTGTCACACAGGCTGGGCAAACAAAGCCAGGGCAGCTGGGTGGTGGAAGGGCTCAAAAGCCTCTTTTGTTTGCTTCTCGCCCTTGAAAGGCCAAACGATGTCATGGAGGAGAGGTGGAGGCACGAGAAAGCTCCTTGTGACTTCCCGGGTGCGGGAAGTTCATTGCATAACCCGCCTTGCCACACTCCCAAACCCTGTGGTGTGGTGGTGTGGTGACCAAAAGGAGAGTGGGAAGAGTCCAGAGGTTTTCCGGCTCTGCTGGATGCTTGTGCATCACCTCTGTGAAGTGTCCAGCACAGAATCCACAGCACTTGTGCTAATGAACTATAACGTCTTGAAAAATAAGACATGTGCAAGGAGTTCTGGGGCAAGAAAGCTTCTAAGACAGGTTGGACAGGGCTTGGAGCAACCTGGGATAGTGGAAGGTGTCCCTGCCCATGGGAACTGGATGATCTTTGAGATCCCTTCCAACTCAAGCCCTTCAGTGATTCTATGAAATCTCGGGGAAGGTTGGCAAGGATTGGCTCAATCAAAGAGGAAATTCCAATAAGGTGTTGAGTTTTCTGGCTGCTGGTTGCAGTGGGGATGAGGCCCCAGATGAAGAAATGGTGTTTTAGACCTCCTATACAAGGATTTCTGCAGGGAGGAAAATAATGGCACAAGCTCAACCAAGTACAAGGCACTCTGAGGCAAATGAACTCCCACGGATAGCAGAGAACAAGGAAAGAAAATGAAGGGGAAAAAAAAAAATCCAGCTGGGTTGGAGCAGAACTGACTCCTGGAAATACTCCAGGCTTTGGAAATCGGTAGGCTTCTGGTTCTTGATGGATCCCTCATGGAGCTTAACAAAGACTGGAATATAAAGATATGTTAATGCCTTTTCTTTGGGAGTCGTTTTGCCTCTGTTGTGGTCTACAGGACTGTGCCCTCGAGCCTAAAAATAGGGATAATTGATGTAATCCTAAACGGAGGGAACACACCAGCTGAGTGCACAGATTATAAACCTGTCCCCTCAGCACCTGCAGGCCAGGGGGGGACATGCAAAGAAGATTTTGTTTTCGAATGCTTGCCCCCGATCATCACAAGTGATGAAACAGCAGTGGGCGATGTGAGTGGGAGGTGGAAGGACCAGTTTGGGAACCCAGAGGTGCTTTGGGGATGGATTTCAGGAAGCTGATACCTCCTCTGCAGGCTAGCCCACAGTTCTGGGCTGCTGTGGGCAATAACCATCCACAAGGGATGGAGGTGACTTCTTTGTCTGGGTTTAAGGTGTCTTAAACCATCTACTGCTGTTTTCCGTAGAGGTACAGCCAATGCAAGGCTGAAATTCCCTCTGAGTTACCAAACAAAAGGCTGGGATCACATCCTTTCCAAGAGGTGTCGAGGTCTCAGGGGCATCTCCACGTTATTCTGTGTTCTCATAGCCTCAGTCCGCACCAGGGGAAGTTCAGGTTGGACATCAGGAGGAATTTCTTCATGGAAAGGGTGGTCAGGCATTGGAAGGGGGTGCCCAGGGAGGTTTGGAGTCCCCATCCCTGCAGGTGTCCAGGGAAGGACTGGACGTGGCACTCAGTGCTCTGGGCTGGTGACAGGGTGGGGTTCAGGCACAGGTTGGACATTGTGGTCTGAGAGGTCTTCTCTAACCTGAATAATTCCGGCATTCTGTGAAAGAGGCCATCTCCACCAATATCCTCAGAGCAGGGGTGTCCTTTATTGCCTGAGAAACATTGGAATGCCCTCAAGTTCTGTGTTCAGGCTTTTACTGAAGACAGGAATATTTTTTCTCTCTGAACTGTGCCAATGGGATCAGAACATGGATGCTGTGATGTAGAAACAACTGTTTGCAAAGAGCCTTCATCGAGGAAGAGGAGCTCTGTAGGGTCCTGCTGGTCACCAGTGCCTGGTTTTGACTGGGATCTTGGGTACCTTGGAGGATGTGCAGAGGTGTGCCATGCATGGAGTGACAGGGGGAATGGCTTCCAACTGAGAGGAGATTTAGATGGGATATTGGGAAGGAATTATTGCCTGTGAGGGTGGTGAGGCCCTGGCACAGGCTGCCCAGAGAAGCTGTGGCTGCCCCTGGATCCCTGGAAGTGTCCAAGGCCAGGCTGGACAGGGCTTGGAGCACCCTGGGATAGTGGAAGGTGTCCTGGGAACACAAAGATGATGTCAGGAGCACTCCTGGCTGCAAAGGGGCCACTGCTCCGTGCCTGGCCCCTGCTCTGGCTGGGAGGCAGAGCAGCACTGACCCTTCCAGCCACAAGGCTGGAGATTTTAAAGCTCTTCTGGGGAGAGTCCTCATGCCCAGAGTAACTGTGTCTTCATTATGTCTGCTAGATGCTGCTGAAAAATTAATAATGCACTTATGGGCCTCGGTTAAGGAGCCTGCTCCGGGCAGGGAGCGAACGTCCCCCTGATGGGGCCTGGGCACCTGGAGAGCCGAGTGGTGCCTGCTGTTTATTCCCTTTTATTTAGCATCCATATTTAATGCTTTGCCTCTCTCAGTGGCTCTGCAAATACGAATGAATTTATTGGGGAGTTACTGCAGTGCACGTAACGAGGAGAGCCCAGCTAATCAGTCAGGGTGGGGTGTGGATGGAGCTCTGTTCAACAAGTGCTCCTGTTCATGCCCTCCTTCCAGTCTTGAGTTCTGGTTTCAACTGCACTTCACTGATGGGGAAAATCCCAGATTCAGCAAAAATGCCTCTTGAAGGGTTTTTCTCAGAAGGGAAAAGCAGAACCTTTGTGCTCTAGAAACAGGAGTTTCTCTGATGTGTTTAGTTTATGGATTTAACTCATTTTAAACTTTTCTTTCTTTTCCCTTTTCTTTCTTTCCCTTTCCTTTTCTTTTCTTTCTTTTCCGTTTCCTTTCCTTTTCTTTCCCTTTCCTTTCCTTTCCTGAACTGAACTGAACTTTCCTGAACTGAACTTTCCTTTCACGAACTTTCCTTTCCTTTCCTGAACTTTCCTTTCCTGAACTTTCCTGAACTTCCCTGAACTTTCCTGAACTTGCCTTTCCTGAACTTTCCTTTCCTGAACTTTCCTGAACTTTCCTTTCCTTTCCTTCCTGTTTCTCTAGATAGCATTAAAAACATACCTGGCTGGGAATGTATCCCTAAGTAATTGTTTTGCAGGAAATGAGACCATTTAGACCATTTCAGCAAATCCTCCGTGCACATTTCAGATCTTTCTCCAGTGGTAATGTATTGGGCAGTACCCAGTGCATTGCAGTGAGCAAGGTAACTCCACCCCTGTGGGAGTAAAGCTTGTTCCATACAAGTGATAAATGAATTTGGCATTTCTGGTCTCTCTCTTACTGCAGCTGCTGTCAGGTGTGTTTCTCTTTTGCATCCATGCCCAAGGGACAATTTTGCAAAGTCTTCCCCTGTTGGGTCACTTCTCACTTCTCCACCTTATCCGTCTAAGATCTCCCTTTAGTATTAGTGGGAACATGGTGGAGCAGGAAATGAATGCAGCAGGAAATGAGGTTGCTTTTGCTCAGTTTTCCTGAATTTCTGGCCAGTAACTCCCTCTGGGCATACAAAAATTGACCCAAATCCTAGGAATTGTCAGAGGCGGGGGTTAAGTGCTGGGGGTGTCGGTTGTTGGTTGTGTTTTGCCAAGATGGGGGAGAATTTCTCCTGGAATGTCTGGGGAGTGTCTGTTCTTCATTCCCTTCAGGAAGAACTTCCCTGTGCAGTGACTGAGCACTGGAACAGGCTGCCCAGAGAGGGTGTTGGGTCCCCAAATATTCCAGAACCATCTCGACACAATCCTGTGTGATGTGCTCTGGGATGACCCTGCTGGAGCTGGGGGGTTGGACCAGTGACCCACCAGTGCTCCCTTCCAGCCTTTACCATCCTTTATCCCCTGGCTTTGCTCTTCCCTAGCTGAAGGGGCCGTTTCCGTGATTTTTCTGTGCAGTCATCTAACCTGGAGGGTGTTCATGCCCCAAATCCCAGCTGAGACCTCTAAACCCAGGACAAACAAATCTCTGGTCCCATCCTTCTCCTTCTTGCTTCATCTCCCCTCCTGCCATGCCAGCAGCAGGAATTCCTGTCTGACTCTGCCCTTTTTGCCCTGAAGACACCACCAACCTCCTTGCTGGGTGTTTTCCCACTGAACACCTCCGTTGCCCCCTGGGATGCTCCTTTCCCAGGAGCACTTGATCTTGGACTCGATCTTGGAGGATATTTCCCACCTAAACAATTCTATAATTCTATACCAACCCATACAATAATTTCCTTTCCAGGTTCTCCTCCTGAGGAGAATAAAATCAATAAAAACAATAAAATCAAATAAGCTCTCATCCCAGTCCTTCCATTCCCTCTGGGATGCTGCCTCAGCTTGCTGCCTGCAGGGTGATGCTGATGCTCAGTATCCTGCTGGGAACGCCGTGGGTTTGGGTTCATCCTGGGCTCCCAGACGTTTCCACAGAGCCCCTGGGGGGATGCTCTGCTGGAAGCTGGGGAGATGCTGTCCTGGAGGCTGGGGAGATGCTTCGCTGGAATCCGGGAAGATGCTCCACTGGAATCTGGGGAGATGCTCCACTGGAATTTGGGGAGATGCTCTGCTGGAATCTGAGAAGATGCTCCACTGGAATCTGGGGAGATGCTCCACTGGAATTTGGGGAGATGTTTCGCTGGAATCTGAGAAGATGCTCCACTGGAATCTGGGAAGATGCTTCGCTGGCATCTGGGAAGATGCTCTGCTGTAATTTGGGAAGATGATGTCCTGGAATCTGGGAAGATGCT
>VZRR01006395.1:438821-484756 GCA_013398015.1 Oreocharis arfaki | reverse complement strand
CTGGGAAGATGCTCTGCTGGAGGCTGGGAAGATGCTCTGCTGGAATCTGGGAAGATGCTTGGCTGGAATCTGGGAAGATGCTCTGCTGGAATCTGAGATGATGTCCTGGAGGCTGGGGTGATGCTCTGCCGGAGGCAAACGTGGCCAGCACACATCAGCTGCTCCACGGCCGCCGCTTCATTCCGGCATCGGGCTCGGATAATCCCCTGTGCCTTTAAACGTGATGCACATCAAAGCCAAGCAGAGCAGAGGAATTCCCTCTTCCCGCCTCCCAGCCCGTGCTCCCTCCTTGTTTCGTTTAAATTTTCGGGACTGGAGAGCGGATTGCAGCTGACACAGATTTGTAGCCGTCTCCATGACGACAGAGACGGGCGAGTTGTATGTGGAGCGTGTTCATTGTTAAGTTTCTAATTTCACTGAGGTCGCTGGATGGTTTTTCTCCTCTTTTTTTTTTTTTCCCCCTCGCAGCTCTGCGATACCCTGGAGAAGGAGGAGAGCTGTCGGTGCCCCTGCTTCTCCAGGCGTGCTCCCTTGCTGTCCTCGGAGCAAAAGCACTGGGATCCAGCCCCCAGTTTTTAAAGCTTTCCCGTTTTTAACCCCTTCTGCCCATCCCTCTGGGCGTTCAGCTCACTTCAGCAATTCCCGCTGCTCCCCGAGTTCTCTCGGTACTTTCTGGGATCTCTGCTACCTCCTTCTCTTCCAGCACTGCTGCACAGGCAGTGGGATGCTGTGCAAAGGTGAAGGTGCAGGGTGTTGATGACCACTCCCGTGAGCACCATAAAAGCCACCAGATTTGTCCAAGGATGCAGCATTATCCGTGTCTTGCCTGGAGGAGAAGTGGGACACAGCCGGCGGTTTGACAGAGCTGGTGGCATCACTGCTGTTTCAAAAGTTTTGGACCTGCCAGTTTGACTTTGTCCATCGGGGGAGGTTGAGATTGGATATCAGGAAAAATTTCTTGGCAGAGGAGGTTGCCAAGCACTGAACAGGCTGCTCAGAGAAGTTCTGGAGTCACCATCCCTGGGAGTGTTCGAAAAATTTTGTGGCTGTGGCACTTGAGGACACGGTGGTGGTGTGGGGTTGATGGTTGGACTGGATGATCCTAAAGGTGTTTTTCAACCTTAACAATTCCATGATTCTGTGATTTTTTTCTCAACTCAAGAAAAAACCACACCTGCACACAGACGTGGGGATTTTTAAAAAACTTGGTTTAGAATGAGGTGGAATTTTTTATTCCAGGTGAGGATTAACACTGCTTCCCCCATCAAGTCGTCCTCTGATGGGATGGGAGAGAGGGAAAGTGTCCCTTGTGCAGATGCTCTGGTGCTTAAGTGACCTTGTTTGTGTTTCCCCACGACTGCAAGGCCTCCCTCCTTCTTCCCAGAGAAAATGATGGAATTCACACAGCCAAGAAGAATTTGGGAAAGCTGATGGCAGAGCAGCTCGGTAAGAGAAGGCTGTGGGGACACCTCAATTCAGTACTTAGAGGGGGCTTATAAAAGAGAGGGAGAGGCTTTTTGCATGGGCAAAGAGTGACAGGACAAAGGGAATGGTTTTAAACTGTCAGAGGGGAGATTTAGATGAGATTTTAGGAAGAAATTCCTCCCTGTGAGGGTGGGGAGGCCCTGGCACAGGGTGCCCAGAGAAGCTGTGGCTGCCCCTGGATCCCTGGAAGTGTCCAAGGCCAGGCTTGGAGCAATCTGGGATAATGGAAGGTGCCCCTGCCCACGGCAGGGGGGGGAATGAGATGATCTTTAAGGTCTCTTCCAACCCAAACCATTCAGGATTTTAGGATATCAGGTTGCTGGTCGCAATTTTCCCATTTTGGCCAAACTTCCTGAACAAGGTCAGATCCTATCGGGGACTCAACGAGCTCGGGCTGTTCTCAGTGCCTTGGGTTGAGCTGAGTACAGCAGCCAGTGTTTCTTGCCTTTAAAACTGCAGAAAAACCCCAAACCATTGGGATGTTTTTCAAACAAACACCACCTTCGTGGCGTCACTGATGTCCCTTTTCCTTGGCTGCTGATGGAAAGCAGGGGAGGATGGGACATTTGAACTGCAGTGCCCTGTGCTACTCTCAATGCCCGCTGTCAGCAGGTCAGTTGGAGCCTGGCTGGAAGCCCCTGGGTGTGTTAATTGAATTAATCTCCTTCCTATAAAGCACTGAGCTCTTAAGGTCAATGTGCAGTGGAACACAGAGCTGTAATTGAGGTACTCGCTCACTCATGTGCATGCTGGAAGAAAGACTGCTCTGATTCCTCCAGGAAGGACCTGCCTGACATTTCAGGCCCAGATGGTTTGCTTGGGATGGTCTTCATGCTTCCTAACTCAGTTTCTGTCATCTGACTCATTCCCTCTCCTCGTAGCTCCCTCAGAAATGTGGGTTTGAAAATGAAGTGTAATTTCCTTCTCGCTGGTGAGGAAGACTCACATCAGTTCCTCACTTCATCTCTGTGTGGACGGGTGGGTTTTGTGCAGACCAGCCTGCTCTGATTTACCCAAGGAAGCAATTTATCCTTCCTTTGTCAGTATTTGGCCGTTTTCCTTTGCTTCTGCACCTTTCAAACAGACAGAGAGTTGTTCCCAGGACTTTTCTTAGTGCAGATGAAGAAGCAGTTGACCAGCAGAGATAAAATCCCACCAGGGCAACGAGGAATAAAATTCCTCACTGATGTTGTGGCGGGGACTGTGCAGGATTTGAAAGACTGTGGGTGGATTAACCTGAACAGAAACACTTGGATGTTCCAGCCTATTAGGATTCCTTCTGCCTTTGAAGAAAAGACATTCCTGAGCAGGATGGGTGTGATTTCAGGAGAGGGAATGATGTCACAAGAAGAGCGGGAAGGCTGTGGGCATCTGTAGGAAAACTGGCAGTGGTCTAGCAAGGGAAAGGACTCATTCTGCTCCAAGGAGTGAGGAGGAATTGCTCAACCATTGCAGGAAGAACAAAAACACATCGTGGATGCAGTTTCCAGGAGCTCTGGAAATGGCAGATCCCAAGGGATAACAGAGATCACCACACTCCTGTCCCTGGAGCAGCTCAGAGCTGAGGGTGGATAAAACCTGCCTTTCCACCAGCAGAAAGCCACAGATCTTGTCCGTTTTCTGACAGTTTGTCCTTTCCTCACTACTTGTAGCCTACAAAAAGGTCATTTTATATGGACAAATCCCATCCCCAGCCTTAGAGAAGGGCTGTTATTACTCTGAAAACAATAAAATCAAATAATGCCAGGCTTTGCAGGAGTCCCTCTGTACAGAGAACTCGAGAGGATTTGCTGTCTCCCTGGGAAAGAAATTACAGGCTGGGGGTTAACACTTCTGCTTGAGTCATTTTCCAGGGTTGATTTTGGCTTTGCAGTGGAATGTCTCGTCAGATTTTTTTTTTGTTTGCCTGCTGACATTTTAATAAAAATATTTTATTTCATGCCTATAGTACTTAGAAAATAATTGGGAGGGAAGGAAAAGGGATAGCTTTTCATCAAGTATCTCATTTTCCTAAGGATCTTTGCTGGGGAAGTATATTCTTTTTCTGAGGAAGCCCACGTGCTCCAGGAGCTGAGGATGAGCACAGCTTCACCAGGAGAGAGAAGCGGAAATGCAGAGGAGTTGCACAAGTTCTGACTCACTCACAACAAAGAGCAGGAGGTTCCAGCCCTGCTCCAAAGTGGAATCACCAGCACATGCCTCATCCCAGGGAAGCTGCTGAAACCAGGCACTTTCCCAGAGGCTGCTGCTGCTCTTTTTGCACTTTGGAATCTTCTTGCAGGAGCTGGCACGTGCTGTGCTGCAAAAAGCATTTGTGTTACGAATTAAATTGGAATAACTGGTTAGAGATGGGAGGTCTTGCACAAAGACCTGATTTACTGGGAATTCACATTAATGGGATTATTCCTGCTGTCCCCACGAGGCTTAGGTTGGGCTCCAGACCTGGCTTTGGGGCTGCCATGCCCTGGGTGTAGAGAGGGGAGCAGAGAGATGTCAGATAAGCCTGGCTGGCTTTGAGGAGTGAGGCGTGGAGCAGGTGGAGTTGGGCACATGGACTTGTTGGACTCACTGTGCCGAGGTGCAGGGGCTTGGCTTAGAAACAGCAGGAAACCCAAAGAAATCCCAAGTATGGACTGATCACAAGGTGGAAAATGTAGCCTGGAAGTGGAGGAAGGAGGGGGCATCAGGAGTGTCTCTCGACCAGCTTGATCCCATCCAGTCTGGGAGACCTTGCTGGAACATGGCCCCTGTTTCTGGTGTTCCTGGCACACCCAGGGTGAGTCCAGGCTGGAGTGGGCAGAGTTCAGAGGGAGGTGCAGAGCAGGTCTAGATGACCTTTAAGGTTCCCTTCCCACCCGAACTTTTCCGTGACTCTATGATCTATTTCCAAATCATCCCCAATTCATCAGCTGGGGGGATAATAGAGGGAGTTTGGGGCAGCAGCTGGAAGCATTCTGTGTCTTGGAGCCACCAGCAAGGAGACCTCTCTGCCTTGACCCCGGGGGTCGAGGTGTCCCTGGGCTGGGTCATGGCAAGGAGACCTGGCATTGGTTGATGCCAAGGGTTGAAACTGATGAACCCAGGGGTCAAATGTCTTTTTTTAAATCACACCCTGGGATGGCCAAAACCTCACCAGGACAGCTGCTACCTCCTTGGCAGTGCTGGGTTAACAGTTGGACTCGACCTTGGAGGATATTTCCCACCTAAACAATTCTATAATTCTATACCAACCCATACAATAATTTCCTTTCCAGGTTCTCCTCCTGAGGCAGATCCCTCACTCTCTGCCAGCGGAGCCATTCCCTGTCCCCTGTCCCCAAGCACCACACCCACGCTTCTTTTAAATCCCTCCAGGGGTGGTGATTCCACCACCGCCCTGGGCAGCTGTGCTGGTGTTGACAACCTCTTCTGAGCAGAAATTGTTCCAAATACCCAACATAAACCTCCCCTGGCTCAACCTGAGGCCGTTTCCTCTTGTCCTGTCACTTGTTGCTTGCGAGAAGAGACAGACCTCCAAAATGAAACACCGAAGAAATGATCTCCTCCAGTCCCTTGGCCTATAACCCTCCCTCTGTCACAGCTGGACTGGGGGAAAACACAGGAATTTGCAGCAGGTTTTGAGGTAGCTCGGATGGGGATGATCCATCCCATCACTTAGGGGTGTGTGGGCTTGCCGTGCTCACAGGGCAGTGCCCTCTGCTTCAGAAACACCTCCGTGCCCGACTTCCTGGCTGTCTTTGGGGACACTTCCCACCTCCTTTTGCTTCTCCCAGCACTTCAGGGTTGACAGCGCTTCCCTGCCAGGAAAAGATCGCGTGCAGAGAGCACCCGGCAGCTTCCTGCACAGGCTGTTTGCCTGTCCCTGAGCTCCTTGCAGCGGCTGCTGTTTCAAGTTTGGATTCCTGACGTTTTTCCAGGATGCACTGGAGCTTTTCTAGCACCTCAGAATTAAGGGAATGTGTTTGTGCAATTCCCACGTTGCCCTGTGAGTGTTCACCTAACGCGGGGCGGGCGCGTGCTCCCAGCTCTTGGAATCATCCCCTGGAAGCACAGCCTGCGAGGGGGTGGTGCTGGAGGCTGAAATTTGATTTGGGAGGAGGAGATGCTGTCTGGCTCCTGCACAAGGAAATCCAATGCTTTCCAACCTGAGGATCAGATCAAACACTTGCCAGTCCGCTAAATGCACTAAGTGCTAATTTGGTGGGTTTTTTCATCTGCTTCATGAGCCTAAAATAGGATCCCTCCTCTGGCTATCCTTGGGAAGCCTTCAAGGAGGTTAAAAATACAAATGTGAAAGCTGTAATGATAAATGTCCCCTCAGGATTGACTTGGAGCCGTTCACATGTGCTGAGGACACAGGAGCAGAGCTGGGGCACTCGCACAGGGGAAGCTCTCATTGCAGAGCCATCGAGGATGTGAACGAGAAGTCGTGTGGTGAAGGACCCAGAGAAACCATGAAATGGTTTGGGTTGGGAGGAGCCTTAAAGCTCATCTCATCCCACCCCTTGCCATGGGTTCTGCTTGGAGCCTTGCAGGACAAGCAGTGGATCATCCGTGCACAGCGTTATTTCGTGGGAAGGAACACAACGAACTCAAAGCATTTAAAGTTGACCCAGGCCAGCTTGAACAGTTCCTAGCCACCCTCAGGGGGTTAGGAAGAGCCTAAGAACCGGAGATTGGATATTGGGGGGGGGAATTCTTCACTGAAAGAGTGCTCAGGCATTGGAACTGCCTGGTGGAATGGTGCAGTCATCATCCCCTGGAAATGTGCAAAACCGCGTGGATGTGGCACTTGGGGACGAGGTTTAATGGTGGTGCTGGAGGAATGGTTGGACTCCATGATCCTGGAGGACTTGTCCAGCTGAAACAATTCTGTGATTCCGTGATATCCGTGGTCTGACTCTGGGGTTTGAAGTAAAAAATTGCCACTTTAGGTACCCCCAGCCAAGCCCAAGAAGGGGGTTTCAGAGGGACACCCATCTTCACTTAAGCACAGCAGGAAACAAGGCTTTGCAATGTTGCTGGCCAAACTGTGCCGGTGGTGTATTCTTTTCCATGTGGAAAATACTTATCCCTTGAATCTTTTAAATTCAGGGAGTTTTTGATTTCTGGGCAGTGGTTGTTGTTCCCTCTGGCTGCACTCAGAGCCCTCTGCCCGCCCTCCTCTTCCAGGCAGGCTGGCATGGATTCAGACTTCCAGGAAAACATGATGTGACCCTTGGAGTTGCCCTGTGCAGGGCCAGGAGTGAGACTCGATGATCCTTGAGCGTCCCTTCTATGATTTTATCCTATAAAGCCAAATCCTCACTAAACCTCTAAATCTCTTGGCATTAAGCACATTAATATCATCATTTTGGAAAGACCCCAAGCAAAATGGGTCGTTCTGCAGATACATTAACTTTTTTTTTTCCTGTCACTTTTTTATGGGATTTAATCATTTATTCCTGCAGGAATGTGTTTGTGGTGCAAGTTGAAGTCGGGTAGAGCCCAGTTTAGTGTGAAGGTTCCTGCTGTTAAAACTGTTGAAAGAAAAATGTGGTTTACAGCATTGTAGATGATAAATAGCTGGGTGGTCAAGGCTAAGATTCAAGCCTGGTTTTAACTGGGTTTGGCAACAGGAAGAGGAGGAATGATCCAGGTAACAAGTGACAGAGCAAGAGGAAATGCCCTTAAGTTGTGCTGTGGGAGATTTAAGTTGGATATTAGGAACAATTTCTTCACCAAAAGGGCAGCCAGGCATTGGAACAGGCTGCCCAGGGCAGGGGTGGAGTCACCACCTCTGGAAGTGTTCAAAATGTGTGGATGTGGCGCTTGGGGCCAGGGTTTAGTGGTGATCCTTGATGGCTGGGCTCGATGATCTGCGAGGTCTTTTGCGACCTCAGTGATTCCATGATTGGCTCAGATGGAAATCCACATTTCGGACCTGTCCCCTCCTCCTGCTTTGTGCCTCTGAGATGATCGGGGTTTGCAGTGGAGAGGCAGAGACTGGAAAGTCCCCTCCTCCTGCACCAGCATCCTGCTCTGGAGCAGCCTCACAGAGCCAGGGTTCAGACACCCTCCAGCTCTGCCACAGATCCAGGCCTGGGGCCTGCATGAAAGATGAGGACAAACTTTTTGTTAGGGCCTGCAGTGGTAGGATAAGGGGTGGTGGTTTTAAACTGCAAGAGGGGATATTTATATTAAATATAAAGAAGAAATTTTTTATGATGAGGGTGATGAAAGACTGGCACAGGTTGCCCAGAGAAGCTGTGGCTGCCCCATCCCTGGAAGTGTCCAAGGCCAGGTTAGGCAGGGCTTGGAGCAGCCTGGGACAGTGGAAGGTGTCCCTGCCCGTGTCATAGGGGTGGAATTGGATGAGCTTTAAGGTCCCTTCTAACCCAAACCATTGTAGGATTTCCTGATTCCCCCTATTTTGCAATACTTGTGCCTGTCATTTCTTTGGGGATTGGGATGGCTCAGAGTGGGAACAAACCCTGCCCACATGTGGCTGCTTTCCCTTTCAGCATCCTGTAGGATGCAGGAATGCCTGTTCATCTGACCTTTCCTGGGAAACCTGGGCAGGGAGGTGGGCACCTTCCTCAGGGAGGATGTATCCAGGTGGGGAGGATCTGTCTGTACCAGCAAATTATCCCCAGGACTTGGGCTCTGGGGCAGAGTTATCCAGAGTGCTAAATTTTAGGGTCCCACACTGTTTGGCCTGGCCATGCCGCCCAGGTGTTGGGTCCTGGCAGGTACAATCTGTGTGTGCAAGCCCAGAGCTCCCCAGGGCCACATCAAACAAACCAACCAGGGCAAGGGCATGAGGCTGAATCCTCCTCTGGGACCATCCCTGCCACTAAATCCACACCATGATCCCAAACACAGGCCGGGCCCAGACCAACCACCCCTCTCCCAGACGATATCTGGGCGTGCCTGAGGGTTTAGCAGGGATATTTTCCAGCAGGCTCCGTGCCAGCCTGCTTTGGAGGACGGGAGAGTTTGTCCATATGGATGTGAGCTGTGCCATGCTGCTTTGCCCTCGGAGAACTGGCCCTGACCCATTTTATTTCCTAGCAGGGATGTGGGACGCGTGGCCTGCAGGCGTTGAATTTATCAGGCTCTGCAAGCAGAGCTGCCCTTTGCCAGGTGTCTGGAAGTTTTAGGGGTTGTTAATGGGAGAATTAAACCCCACTGGCTGCCCCTCCTTCCCTGGGAACCTGTGATGTAATCCAGCATCCAGTGTTTTCTGTGCATCCAAGCAGAAATAACCCCAGATCCAGAGCATTTGCAGTCAGAACATAGGAGAAACTGAGGCACAGGACTTGTTTGACCTACTAGGATCCCACAGGATCCAGATGCTGGATCCATACTCTGGAAATCATCACCAGAGAGGTGCTGTTTGGATGTGGGTGACTGGTTTGGGCAGTGCAGATCAAGGCAAAAGCGCTGTCAGGAACCAAGGTGCTGCAAAAATGTGCCAGGGCTCAGAAGAGCTCGTCCCATGTGAGATCATCCCGGTCTCAGGCACAGGGTGGGATTGTTGGGGTGTCATGTGCAGGGCCGGGAGTTGGACATGGTGATCCTTGTGCTGGGTCCCTTCCTCAGGATGTTCTAAGGTTCTGTGATGCTGCCAGTTCTTCGTGGAACTCATTGCTGAAATGGGGGAGTAGATTCTGGAGGTTTACATTACTGGAAAACTCATTAGAATAAGGGAAATTCGAAAAAAAAAAAAAGCCCAACTATCCATCTCTGTAGGTGGAATCATAGAATTGTTTAGGTTGGAAACAACCTTTAAGTCCAATTGTTCCCCCAGCACTGCCAAGGCCACCACCGAGCCATGTCCCCAAGTGCCACATCCACATGGATTTTAGATCCCTCTAGGGATGGGGACTCCACCACTGCCCCGGGCAGCTGTGCCAGGGCTGGACAGCCCTTTCTATGAAGAAATTGTTCCCAATATCCAATTTAAATCACCCCTGGCCCAGCCTGAGGTTCTGTCCTCTCCTCCTGTCCCTGTTCCCTGGGAACAGAGCCTGACTCCTCCCGGCTGCCCCCTCCTCTCAGGGAGTTGTGCAGAGCCACAAGGTCCCCCCTGAGCCTCCTTTTCTCCAGGCTGAGCCCCTTTCCCAGCTCCCTCAGCCTCTCCTGGCGCTCCAGCCCCTTCCCCAGCTCTGTTCCCTTCTCTGGTAGTACCAAATGTGGAGACTGCTGGAGACTGGGAGAGTTGTGGGAAATTCTCATCCCAGCTCTTGTCTTTTCCTTGGGAATCTGTTATTGACCATTGTTGGAGCCAGAAAATGGAGGAGCCTGACCCAGCAGAGCAGTTTGTGAGATCTCACAGGATTTGATCCAACTTTGATTCAAAGGAGTTTGGGTTTGTGACCCCACTTGGGACATCTCATGAAGGTTTGAATTATGGGATGGCACAGCAAGTTGGAGTGCACAGCACAGAAAAAGCTGGGCAGGGCTGTGGGAGGAGAAGTGTTTGGGCTCCAAGGGACTTAAACATCCCAGAGACAACACCACAGCTCTATGTAGCTTCAGAGCCGTGCTGGAAACTCCACCTGGCCACCAAGGTGATGCATTCCATCCCCCAGGACACATCCAGAGATGTGCCAGGGAGCCTGGCTTATACCTGATGTGTTGAATTTAAAAAAAAAAAAATTAAAAAATCACCACTTTCTCCAGACTTTCCAGCTTTCTGTGTTAACCAGAATGGCTCTTTCAAGTTGGGGATGGATTCCCTGGATGCTCCCAGGATGTATTTGGTGCTCATCTGCATGAGGGGGATGAGCAGCTCTGCTGAACGAGTAAAGAGCAGAGCTTTGCTGCTCCAAGTGACGTTGATTTTAATGCAGAATGGCACCAAGTGGAGCAGCAGGAGTTCACCAGTTTTTCAGAAAAGCTTCACCTGGTGGGAGCAGAGGCAGGAGCTGACCTTGAAGGAAACTCAGCTCAGATTTGGGACATCTGTGAGCCACTGGAAAGGCTGCTCAGCATAATGGGGATGGTTTGCAGCGGGGTGTGCACCTGGAAGCACAACTGGATGGGGCTGGTTCAGTGGCTGAACAACCCTCTGAGAGGCAGCTGCTGCTGAGCAAAACGAGTCCCTGGACTCACATTTCCACTGATTTCTTCCTGCAGACAGAGAGGCTGTGGAGCTTCCCTCTAGCAGGAGGCATCAGGCTGCTTTTTTTGTGCCTATCTCTGTGAGAAGACAAAGCACAGGATCCTCTCTCCACTCTGAGTGGCAGCTGCTGTCACTTTTGTGAGCTTCTGTTCCTACAACCATCCTCCCCTGTCCTGCACCAGCCTCACAGCTTCCCAAATTCCCTGCAGCCTCCCTTATGTGTGCCACACTGCAGGGATAAACCGGCACGGGGATATTTTCTCCCTCTCTCCATCAATCCAGGAGCGTGGCTCCCTCCACCCATCAAAGAGGCATTTTTATTCCCTTGCTCCACGTCACTCCTGAACTGCTCCCAGCCAGCAACTCGCTGCTTGAAGCGGTGTTTGATTTAACCAGAGGCAACTTAACACCGTAGTCATCAGTCAGCTCCTGACACTATCAAGGCCTGGGAGATAAAGGAGCGAATTAAAAGGGAAGGGAATAAAAAAAGAGAGAGAGAATAATAATAATAAAAAAAATCCTGTCCTCTAAGATCTGATTTCGTGTTGAATGTTCTCATCTTTGGAGTGAGCATTAACAGCTGATCAGCAGTGTCTGCTCTATTGACTCCCTGGTAACGTGCAGTTGTTCAAAGGGACAGGGAACAGCAGCTCCTGCAGGAGATGAAGGGCTGGCAGCTGCCTGGATCTGGCTCTCATGCAGCCTTGCCAGCCAGCCACGGGCTGCAGGAGAGGCCTGGTGTTGTCAGAGCTTAAAAATTTCTGTGCCTGCACGGGGGTCTTTTTCCTTGGGCCCCTCAGTGAGAGAAAACTACTGGATAGGGAAGCATGAAGGGGAAAAGGCTGGCAGGGCTTCCCTCGAGAGGTGTGCCGGGCTTCTGGTGGGTCTGTTGGTCAGGGAGAAGATCCCTGGGACATGGCCAGGATTTTACATGGCCTGGAATGGGCAGTGGCTGCCAACAGGTCAGCCAGGACTCCCGAGGAGTTTGCCAGGGCGTTCTGCAGGCAGGAGTTGGGATGGAGCTGTGCCATCTGCCTTAACCTTTCTGAGTGTCCCCACCACTATTTTTACAGTCCCACTTGGACACCTGCTGGTGCCTGAGCTGGAATACGAGCCAGGCTTTCCATGGGTGCAAAGAAACGCGAATTGGGTGACCTTGGTGGGGCAGCTTTGATTTACAACAGTTGTGGTGGCCTTGGGCACCAACGTCGCGGCCACGCATTGATCCACAGCTGTGGAAATGCTCGGATTGAAGAGGAAACGGCCTCAAGTTGTGCCAGGGGAGGTTTAGGTGGGATACTGGGAAAAAATTCTTCACTGAAAGGGTGGTCAGGCATTGGAACAAGGCTGCGCAGGGCAGTGGTGGAGTCCCCATCCCTGGGGGGATTTAAAAGCCCTGTGGATGTGGCACTTGGGGACATGGGTCAGTGGTGGATGTGGCAGTGCTGGGTTAATGATTGGACTCAGTGATCTCAGGGGTCTTTTCCAACTTTATCGATCCTGTGACTCCAGCAGTGGCTGAGTTGGAAGAAGTCAGGAGAATCCCTTTAGATCCCTTGATCAGTTCCTTGGCTGATGTCTGGCACCTGAAATTTCCTTCTGCTGGGACTCCTTGGCTATGCTGGATGAGTTTCCAGCACAGCAAACACCTGGTGTCTGATTTCATAGAATCCCAGAAACTGAATTTGGGAGAGTTGATTGCAGTTGAGTCTTAAGCCAGCTCTACCTGCACTATTCCCCATTCCTTAAGTCCTACCCCACGAATTCCATAACCAGAGGAAGCTCTTTCCTCCAGCTGCCTTCAGGACATGGTTGCTGGGTTATCCTAAAATTCCTGTTGTGCCCAAAGCCTTTTTAGGGGGGAATGGGATGGTGAAGTGGCCCCTGGAGACCCAGCTTAGGTTCTCTGCAGGGCATCACCTGACACGTGGCTGTGTCAGAAGCTCAGGGCCCCTGATTTCTGGCACAGAGGCAGCCTCAGCTGTGTGTGCAGATTCCCAAAATGCAGCTGCACCTGCTCTTCCAACGGTGGTGGAAATGGAAACAGGAATCAGTTAGCGACGCATCTTCAAAGCTTTGTTTGCATCATTAGGCACTTATGAGCAATGACCTGACATCTGAGGGGTCAGGACGCTTCATGGTCCCTGCTGGGATTAAACACACCTCTGGAAAAGTGTTTGGCAGCTTTTTGTTTAACATTTCTGTGTGAGATGGATGTGAAATTCCAAACAGTGCTGTCTGATAGGTGTTCAGGCTCTTCTGCAGGGAGGATATGGAGCTGTCCAAAGGGGGAGGAAGGGAAAAGGAGTTGGTCTCACCTGGAATTTACTCCATCTGTCACTCTGGGCATCCAGACTTAAAAGGGGGCTTATAAGAAAGATGGAGAGGGACTTTTTACACAGGCAGTTAGTGACAGGACGACAGGGATCTGTTTTAAAATAAAAGAGAATAGATTTAGATTGGATATTGGGAAGAAATCCTTCCCTGTGAGGGTGGGGAGACCCTGGCACAGGTTGCCCAGAGAAGCTGTGGCTGCCCCTGGATCCCTGGAAGTGTCCAAGGCCGGGTTGGATGGGGCTTGGAGCAACCTGGGCTAGTGGAAGGTGTTGACAGGGGGTGAAATGAGTTGATCTTTAAAGTCCTTTCCAAGCCAAACCATTCTGTGGTTCTATGATTCTATGACGTGGTCCTTGGCAAACAATGAAGCCAAAGCTGGAGCTGAATGTTTATGGGGCTTCTTTTAAGATAAACCTCATATTCAGGAAAGCTTGGGATCCCTCTAGGAACGGCAGCTGGCTCAGGGGTGGGCCCACTTTGCAGCTCCTTGCAGGCACTGGTTTTTTTCCTGCCTTGTGGCTCTCAGTATTCCCTTGCTGGGAACAGCTTTTGGGTTTGTTCCTCATTTACCACACATTTTCACCCAGACCCAGCCTGCTCCCTAATAAACCCAGCGTGTTGGCAGCCAATCGCCCGATCCTGCTGAAGAAGTGCCTCTGTTTCTACTCACACGGGCAACTTGATTTGTAAACAGACACTCAAGTGGGTGTTTTTTAGCGGTATAGCAGATGGTCAATACAGCTGCCTCCTCTCCCTACTCTGCATTCCCTCCCCTCCTCTACAATTTCACTTTCTTGCCGCTTTTCTCTGTAATGGGGATTTGGCTAAGAAAAAAAAAAAAAAATAAAAAAAAAAAGATTACAAGAGGGAGAAAATTGCTCAGTGAGTTTCAAGGGGGGGGGGGAAGAAAAAATGGATAGCAACCTCGAACGTTACCTTAAAAGCACTGCGAGAGCTACCCACACATCCTCACTTCGCTTGACTTTTCCCTGCTTGAGTAGCTCTGGATCTCAATGGGACTGCTCGTGTGGGAAGAGCAGAGCGCTGGGATCGACTTCCCTCACGCACAGCAGCTCGTGACTAATGCCACGACTGCAGTGTTCGTTCTCCTCCCGGCTCGATGGAGTCGGGCTCTGGTGCTCGGGGAGGTGCTTCCCTGAATTCTGCAGCGGGGCGCGGAGGGGAAGGCGGGGGGGGGGGATGGGGGGGGGACCTCTTCAAGGNAATGGGGTGGATCCCTCTCCAAGGGTTTGCTGGCTGTGGCCCAGGAGCGGGGTCGGGCTCTCTGCAGGTGTTTCGGCCTTGCTGCTGCACGTCTGCCTTGTGTTAGACTCGTGTTTTCCAAAGTCACCTGGCTGCCTTCTGTGGGATCATTGGTCAGCCCCAGGTGAGGGGTGGGATGGAGCCCCTTCCCTCCCAGGCACTGCCCCCCAGACCAACATCTCTCTCTTCAGAATGCTCTTCCTAAACTCCCTAAATTTGCCCTTTGCTCGCTTTCAAGCTGCCATCTCTGCTTGCCCGCCCAGCACGGCCCCGTTGTGTGGTTGACACCTCCAGGAATCAGCTCTTACCCTTTACAGACACATTAAAGCACTGGAGTGAGACTAATCCAGCACTAGTCTGGGGGCTGCCACTGCCTTAAGCCACTGCCGCAGCTTTGAAGGCAAACCAGCCATCACCTCTCTCTTACGAGAGGCTTGGCTGGGGATCAAAGTCCAGGTGGGGTCTTGTTGAAGAGTCTTTTTGTCCTTGGGTTGTCACTCCCTGCAGTTCATCCCTAAGACCTGGAGATGCTATCAGGGGGAACAGGAGGGATGTGTCCAGCCTGTCCCAGCCTGGCTCCTCTGTGTGCCTTCTGAGAGAGGATTGTGGCTCAGTTCTTATCCCCGCGGCTTAAAATATTCTGGGCGTGGCTGTCAGGTCTCCCGGCCTGACACTTGAAGCCCATTGAGGGTTTCCTGCCTCTTCAGCCCTTTTCCAAGCAGATTGCACTGAGGCACGAGTCATTCCCTGCCCAGGGCAATGGTGGATTCACCATCCCTGGAGGGATTTAAAAGCCCTGTGGATGTGGCACTTGAGGACATGGGTCAGTGGTGGGCTTGGCAGTGCTGGGGGAACAGCTGGACTTGATGATTCTAAAGGGTTTTTCCAGCCTTAAAGGCTGTATGATTTTACGAATCTCCTGAGAAATCTGTCTAGGAATTTCTCAAGGCAAACTTTCGTTTCCCTGCTGGAAAATACCAGTTCAGCCAAAAAAAAAAATTCCTTTTCTAGGAGGGTGCTTATTCCAGTCAATCTCTCCAGCAGGAATGATCCCTCTGAACTAATACTGTGGTGACCAGGGAATTACTTAGGGGTTCCTATTTCCAGGTTTTCCCCTGGTCACTGGTGTCCCCATGGGTGTGATATGCTCCAGTATCCCATCAAATCACAGACTGCTTTGGCTTGAAAGGTGCCTTAAAGACCACCTAGTTTCAACTCCCTGGCTGCCTTTTCATCTCCAGCAGCAATTAGGAAGAAGCTGTGAGAAACATAAGCAATTTCCAACATTGGAAGCTTCCTTGGCCACACAAAAGGATGTGGATGCACAAGGGATCACACGAGGAATATTTGCATCCCACAACACCCAGGGACTGCCCCTTCCTTGTCCTTACCTGTCCTGCTGATGAGGTCTTGCTGGTGTTTAAGACTGGAGCTTGGCTCTAGATCCTGCTGGGAAAACTGCACTGCTCGGGTTGATGGTGCCACTGGAGGAGGACATGACCTTTCCTGGGAACAGGGCTTTCCTGAAGGGGCTGCTCCTCTTCCCGCCCCCAAGGCGAGTTTCTGGCCCAGGACTCCGCTGCCTTGCTGTTTCCTGGCCGGAGCCTCGTTGTGCAAGGATGGCTGCAGCTCCTTCCCATGCCCCTGGCCTCCATCCACGGCTATAGGAGGACTCCGTGCAATGCCCAGATCCGCCCGTGCTTCTGTTCCCTGGACCCGAGCCCAGCCCGTTTCCCTGCCCGTCCCTCTTTTCCATGAATGAAGTGGAGGGATTTGGCCTGGAGCCCGAACCCTCCGGGCTTTTATCAATGGGATCAAGGGTTTGTCAGATCCGTGAGGATGAGTCACGGCGGGATCCCGCTACTGCTGGTTAATACCTCGCATGGTGCAGGTCAACCTGCAAGTCAGGGATCTGCAGGGAAAGGGTTTGCTTGGAGCCTCTGGAACACTTCCATGGATGCACTCACACGTGGAGTGGCAGGACAAGGGGGAATGGCTTCAGAGTGACAGAGAGTAGGTTTAGATGGGATATTGGGAAGGAATTGTTCCCTGTGAGGGTGGGGAAGCCCTGGCACAGGTTGCCCAGAGAAGCTGTGGCTGCCCCTGGATCCCTGGAAGTGTCCAAGGCCAGGTTGGACGGGGCTTGGAGCACCCTGGGCTACTGGAAGGTGTCCCTGCCCATGTCAGGGGGTGGAATAAGATGAGCTTTACCTTCCCTTCCATACCAAGCCACTCTGTGATTCCCTGGTGACACACGTGCTTGCTGGGACAATGATTTAGATTGGATATCAGGAAGAAATCCCTCCCTGTGAGGGTGGGGACGCCCTGGCACAGGTTGCCCAGAGAAGCTGTGGCTGCCCCTGGATCCTTGGAGGTGTCCAAGGCCAGGTTGGATGGGGCTTGGAGCAACCTGGGGCAAGGTGGCATCCTGCACCTCTTCGGATGGGCAGCCATGCAGGGAACGTGGTCTTTTCTTGGAGGAGGACACAAGGACGTGGCTCACACAGGGAAGGTCCAAAGAGAAGATGCAGCTGAGCTTTGTGTGGAGCTACAGCTTTTCCATGGTTGTCTCGGAGATGGGTCGGGATGATGGGCACAGCAGGGAGGGGACGTGGTCACCAGCACCAGGACGTGGTTGCTGAGCCACCAGACAGGGTTCCTGTCCCTGTGGCTCACACTGGTGTGATCAAACAGCTCTTTTCCCCACACCCTGAAGTTCACTGGCTCCCACTGAGGCATTGCCAATCTCAGGCTCTCCAAGATGCATGTCACGCCCTCAGAAAGTAAATAAAATTATGATCTTACAGGTCTTTTCCAACCTAAATGATGCTATTTTTTGGTGATTCTAAATCCAGACAAGTAGTGGAAAAGTTATCAGCATTCCATTTTTTCATCATTTTTTCATCTTTTTTTTTCCCCCTCAGGTGTTAGAGCCTGGAGGAAAATTTTCAAGTCAAACCTCACCTCAGAGACATTTTAAATGCTTCTCTTTGCCTGAGAGGTGCAAAATCCAGTTTCCAAAGTTTTCCTGTTTGGTTCACCACAGCTTTACATTTATTTCCTAAGGAAACCAGACCTACGTAGGGATGGACAGTGGAGCCCTCAGAACTGTTAATTCTGATTTTTCAGAAGATAAATGCTACAACTTTCACACAACCAGGCACATGGAAAGAGAGGAGGAACCTCAGTATCCTCAGTGAAAGGAAAAGCACCCCTGCAGCATATTCCCTCTTAAATTCCAGCCAAACCACCCATTGGAGAGGCTTTTTGAGTGCCACAGCCTTGGGTAAATCTTTTGCTGGTGTTTGTGCTCTACTGGACACTGGAGAGCCCACCATCCCTTGGAAACCAACCTTGCTTTGCTCTTCTACTCACAGAGTGATTTGATTTCTTGTCTGCCTCGTAGTGTGGAGAGAGATCTGGGTCTGATTTCGTGTTGGAGAACATAAAGGGAAACTTTGGGAGACAAATGGGAGAAGCAGGGTTGTTTGAACCCTGGGATACTGCATCAGCTGGGATTGGAGCCACAATCCTCCCCATTTTCAGCCACCAGGCTCGTCCTGGGCTGGCCTGAGCTTCCTGCTGATGTAGTACCTGAGGAGGCTGATTTCCACGAGCCCATCTCCCCTTTGCCACAGGAACATTTACGCAGGGCTGAAAAACCTCTTCTTCCTTCACATCCATGAGCTCCCATCACCCCTCAAACAACCTCCATCAGTCTGCACCCCATCCCTGCCCTGAACCCCCAGCAAGGGGTGGGATGGTGGAGGTCCTGAACTTCCACCTTGTCCCCTCAAACGTTCCCATAGCTCTTGGGAACGACCCAACCCAGCGATTGCACGTCCAGCTCCCATTCCAGAGCACCTGTTTCCCTTCCCCTGGGTGCAGTGGGATTGCTGGAGCTTCCCACAGCCCTTCCAGCCAGCCCCATTCCCTCCCACTCCTGCTTTCCCCCATTAACTGCCGGCTTAGACCCATTAAGTTTTTAATCTGGCTCGTGTTTACAGTCTCCACTTACTGCTGCTCCGTTCTTATTTTCTCCTGTTTAATTCCTGCTCCCCACTGGTGATTCAGCAGCAGGAAGGCAAAGAGTCCCTCTAGGCTTTAGGGTTTTGCCTTTGGGGTTGGTTTTTTTTGAGGGTTTCCTGAAAGGTTCACCCTAGCTGGGGTCTCATTTGTTGCCACTGGGGCTGGACCTGTGTCCCCACAGCAGAAATGGGCTGATGGGTGGCACAGGGAGACTTTCCTGGGAAGGTCTCGTCCCAGTTGTCCCACTGGCATCTTCTCCTGGCTGAACATCCATGGCAGGAGCGTGGTTGAAGTTTCCAAGAGTGGAGGCTGCAGTCACTGCTGCCAACTACTATGCTCAGAGGTCTCGTTTTGGCCAGGTCTGAGAGGGATGGGAAGGAGCAGAAGGACCCCATGACCCCAAGTCCCACAGGGGTGCAGGAGGTACAGGATCCTTGAGGTGCAAATCCTTGCTGGATCAGGAGCTGGAGGAATGTTTGCAGTTTGGGCAGCCCCAGGACAAGGCCTCAGGACCTCAGAGAAGAGGCTCTGGATAATTTATGTATATAGATGTTGCTTTCTCCTAGTTTTTCCCCAGGTGCCAAATGCCACCTGAGATGCCCTCAGGCTGTGCCCTGACTGCCACTCCAGGAGGCCAAACATGCTCAGATCAGGGTTGAACCGAATAATGCTCTGCCCATGGTTTCATTTCAGTGGGACAAATCTCTTCCACCCCACCCAAACTGCTTTGCTTCTCCCCACCGCCAGCTCAGCACCCACACTGGAATGCTGTGTGTCCCACCATCCACACAGACAGGACAACCAAAGGACTCATCATTCCTGTCTGATCCAGCAGGAAACTGAGTCATAGGCAGGTGAGAGCAGAGACCAGCATCCTACCGGTCTGTTTCGTTGGGTTAAGCTGTGCAGGGGGCTGTGCCCACAGGTGACAGCAGGGATGGTGCAATCTCTGTCCCTGTTTCCTTCACTGGTGCAGACAAAGCCTTTCTGCCCCATCCCCACCTCTGCTGCATCCTCTGTATTTCAGACATCTTTTCTCTCCAGCAACTCCCAGCCCTGCCCAGGCGTTTACCCAGCAGAAATATGACTTTTAATTACTATTTTTTTATGACTTCCTTTTCATAATTGCACTGGAGGCTCTCTTCTGTTCTGCTTTAATCTGCATCCTGAGAAATCACTTTCTCAGGCACAATCTACTGGATGGGAAAGAGAAATAAGGATTTCGAAGTGCAGCCATGGGCTTGTTGGCAGCAGAGAAATGTGGGATCCACTGTAGTTTTGTCACAGAATGGTTTGGGTTGGAAGGGACCCTAAAGTCCATCCCATTCCAACCCCCTGCCATGGGCAGGGACACCTTCCACTAGCCCAGGGTGCTCCAAGCCCTGTCTAGCCTGGCTTTGGACACTTCCAGGGGCAGCCACAGCTTCTCTGGGCACCCTCTGCCAGGGCCTCCCCCCCCTCACAGGGAACAATTTCTTCCTAAAATCTAATCTAAATCTCTCCTCTTTTAGTTTACAAACCATTCCCCCATGTCCTTCCCCAATCTGCCTGAGGATCTCCTCCCAAAAACTCCAAGGGAGTGGACAAAGCCCTGCAGACCCCCCTGGCCTGACTGTCCCACACCCAGCTGCTGATGTTTCCACAATATCCAGTACTTTGGTGCACGCAGAGGCATTAATTGGATTGAAATATCAGTGTTAAGACTTCAACACCCTTCAACATCCCCTCCCTCCACCCCATCACTTCTTAGTGTCCCTGTCATTATCATCTGCCAGGATCTGGGGTTGTGCATTGTCTGCCATCCATGGAGGGGGATCATCCAACAGGAAAACCTTCAGGCAATGCCAGCATTTATCCCTCAGCATGAACAAGTGGAAGCCAAGCGGATTTTTCATAAGGCCAGTGCTGTTTAGGGCAGGGATGAGGAACAACTCGAGAGTGGAAGAGTTTGTTGGTTTGGTTTTTAAAAGCTGCTCAGCCCTCAGGCCTGGTGCACTGGGGGAAAGAGGAGATTTGGGCACTGTAGATGCTGAAGGGATGGCTGTCCCTGCTTTCAGAGGGAAGCGATGCAGGACAAGTTGATGGACACCTCAGCTCTGGGATGTAGGTGAGGTCTGGTGCTCAGACCAAAGTATCTGAAAGAGGAGATTGAGGCCACCAAAGAACCTCCTGTCAGCAGTGGGGATACCTGCAGTCGTCCCACCCATGAGAGGTGTCCAAGGTGCACAGGAACAGCCACCTTTGGAGGTGCCCATGGCTGTAGGTGACATCTCAGGTGGCCAAGTGAGTTACCTAAGGGGCTCCTGGCACAGTGGCATTATCCAGACAGCAAAGCCAGTTCTTTACAAAAAGCCACAAGATCCAACCCTCAGCCCCTGTCCTGTCCTGGGCATCCCACAGAGAGTTGCCCAGAGAAGCTGTGGCTGCCTCGTCCCTGGAAATGTCCAAGGCTGGGGTGGACGGGGCTTGGAGCAACCCAGGACAGTGGAAGGTGTGACTGGACCCCCCTTCCAACCCAAACCATTCTGTGATAACCCAGCATGGAACCGGGACAAACAGCCAGCCAGGCACCTCCTGGGGTGGATATTCCCACCATAAGGACACGGGGCTGGGAGAGTGGGAGCCGTGTGGTGAATCACAGAGCTCCCCCACACAGCCAGCTCCAAGCCCTGCAAGAGAGGCTCCTTCTCGCAGCAGAACCCCCGAGCCATCAGATTTCTTTCCGACTAAAGCAGTGTGTAATATATAATTGATAGTGGTTATTCCTGGTGCACTCCTTGTAATGAAATTTTAATGCTGGGGACAGCTCAGCGTGTGCGTGTGTGTGTGTAATGTAGAGCTGGGCCCTCGTGCTGTTAAACACAGCTCCTCAGCCTTTGTTCTGGCAGCTGGAATCTCAGCTGGCTCCTCAATGTCAAGGAGGACAACCCCACCACATTCAGCTGGTGCCAGAATTCCCACCAAAACCGAGAGTCCAGAGCTTGGAGTGGGCGCTGTTCCCGAGAGTTAAAGCATGACTCCGCATGATACCCCAGAGCTGCCCCTGCCAGTCCCTTCCTGGGAATTTGGCTGCCTGTAAAATAACATTTCCATCACCTTTAAGCCCCATTAAGAAGAACTTCAGCTGGAAGCAGCAGGATCTCACCCCACAGAAAGCTGCCTTTCAGGGAGCAGAGCTGCCTTTCTCTTGTCACTGATTAAAGGGTCTGGAAAACAAATTCCAGCAGTGACTGTGCAATGCCTTGTCCCTTTTTTTTTTTTCAGGAGGGGTAATTAACTCTCTCTCCCATAGTTTGAGGTTCACACTGGGCTGTATTTTCCCCTCCATGGGTTCATTTCCATGGGCCAGGGCAGGCAGCAGTGTGTGGAACTCCCTCCTTGCTCATGGCCAGTCCTAAGGCCTGGAAAGCAGAGGGATTTTGCCTTCAGATCAGGTTTGCCCCGATTCATGGGAATGAGGAAATAAGTCATCACACCCTTCTCCTCTCGACCCATTGTGATATTTGTGAGGGTGTAAGATTGGAACCAAAAGGAACAACCTGTCAGCTGGACAATCTGATCTAGTTGGAGATGTCCCTGCTCATTCCAGGAGTTTGCACTGGATGACCTTTAAAGGTCCTTTCCAACCCAGACTGTTCCATGATTCTCTGGTCAGTGTTGGCTCTGCGGGGCAGCTGATCCTGGGTCCTTTTTGGGATTTATATGGTGGGACAATTTGGAACAGCATCCCTTAGTCTGTGCCAAGGCTGTGCTGGAGGCAAATTCCTCCCCACACCCTGCCAAGCACTGGGATGTGGAGAAAACCTGCAAGAATTTGGATGGTTTTTTGGTTGTTTTCCTGGACTCCAGGTTACAGAGATACCAAGTTTACCAACCATTATCAACTCAACTAAACCAGTTGTGCTTGTTTTGCAGAGTGGGCTGGATATCAGGAAAGGTTCTTCCCCCAGAGGGTGCTGGGGCACTGGAACAGCTCCTCAGGGAATGGGCACAGCCCCAAGGCTGCCAGAGCTCCAGGAGTGTTTGGACAACGCTCTCAGGGATGCACAGGGTGGGATTGTTGGGGTGTCTGTGCAGGGCCGGGAGTTGGATCCATGATCCTGGTGGGTCCCTCCCAGCTCAGGATATTCTGTGATTTTATGACTCCACGTGGTTCCTGCCCTTCATTCCCACCCTGTGGCCGCTTTCCTGGGCACGGCCCTTGCTCACTGCGAACACTCCCAGCAGTGTCTGGGTCTCTACAAGGTGGCTTCATGTCCTTGGTGGCTGTTCAGCCAAAATAACCAGTGTTTGAGTCCGTCCCCCGGGGCAAGCAGTGAGAAGGGTGCTCTGAGAGTCACCCTCTCCATCAGCCACTGGTAGAAGTCACTGCTGCTGCTCTGGGCACTTGGTGTGACATCCCCGGGGCGGGGATGAATTAAAGAGCGCTCCCAGATGGACTCAGGTTTGCCCCTGCCAGGGCTGAGTGATGAATTGCTGTGGGTGGTAAATAGAACAGAGTCAGGACATAAGGGCTGGGGTTGGACCTTCTCCACCTTTACATTTCCACCACCATCCCAGAGCCTTTCCAGCCCTGGCCAGCTCAGACTTACCCAAATAATCCCTGGCTCAGCTCAGGAGCTGGCATGGGCCAGGGACCATCCCCAGCAAGTGGTTGGGATGCAGCCACTGTCTTTAGGAGGGTGGGAAGGGTTAATGGTGCCAGCATGGCCAGGTCTCAGGCATGGAGATCAGGCTCCAGCATGGATTTATTGTGGAGGTGTAACCTCAGCATCAGGCTGGGAGAGTTGGGGGTGTTCACCCAGAGAAGAGCAGGATCCAGGGAGACCTCAGAGCCCCTTCCAGAGCCTAAAGGGCCTCCAGGAGAGCTGGAGAGGGACTTGGGACAAGGGATGGAGGGACAGGACACAGGGAATGGCTTCCCACTGCCAGAGGGCAGGGTTAGATGGGATATTGGTAAGGAATTGTTCCCTGTGAGGGTGGGGAGGGACTGGGCTGGAAATCCCAGAGAAGCTGTGGCTGCCCCTGGATCCCTGGAAGTGTCCAAGGCCAGGCTGGACAGGGCTTGGAGCAACCTGGGCTAGTGGAAGGTGTCCCTCAGGGGGTGGAATGAGTTGAGCTTTAATGTCCTTTTCCAACTCAAACCATTCTGGGATTCTTTGATTCTATGACCAGCTCTGACCCTGAGACCTTTGAGGGTTTTCCCCTTTGCCTTCCTTGCATCCCAGCCACTCTCAGCACCCACCTCTTGCAATAACCACTCCCAGGAGCTGGATCAAAGGGGCAATCCCTGCTCCAGGATCCAGCAGCAGTTTGGAGCTTCCTCCAAGCACCCAGCCCGAGGGCGTTGGCTCGGTGGTGAACCCGCTGAACCCCGCGTGGGATGCGCAGGCACCACGGGCTGTGCGCGGTGCTGGGGTGGGTGAGCGCTGCAAAGGAGAGGCTCGTGTGAGCCGAGCGTTGTCACGGAAACCGGAGAGTTGGCGCGGAGGCGGAGAGGGGATGCCGAGGGTGCGGAGGATTCGGGGAGGCAGGGGGGCTGAGGGGCTCTCCCATCATCCCTCCATGCAGAGATTCCCCCAAGGAAGAGACATCTCCCTGCTGCTTTCAGGAGCTTGCTGGCTCCTCCTCGCTGGATTTGTCTGCACTGTTCCTTCTCCGAGTCAAACCCTTCCTCCCTGTGCCACCAAAGAAAGAGAGGAAGAATAAAAAGGAGCAGGAAAGTGAGGAAAGAAAGAAAAGGAAGAATAAAAAGGAGAAATTGATGAAAGAAAGAGGATCCAGAGGTGTACGGAGGAGTAACGCTGAATTCCCACTGTGCCCAACTCCGTGATTCCTGCGTGTCAGGGTGGCACTGGAAGGCACCAATGTGGCATCATCTGTCACCCCCTGAGTGCTCCAAGGCAAACACAGCCACCCCTTCCCCTGCCTTCCCCGAACAACAGCCTGGTGCCCTCCTTGCCCCTCCTCAGGGAGCTCTGAGAGGTGGGGACTCCATGGAGGTGAGGCAGGACCGCGGCCATGGCGGGCAGGGCACAGCCGTGGTGTTGGTGTGGGGGCCTCTGTCACTTTTCCATCCCTCTCTGTGACTCTGTTGACCATTGGAATGTTCTGCTTGCCCCAAGGAGACCTCAGGGAGGTCACCAAAGGCCGTGTCTGGCTGTGGTTCAGGGGTGACAGTGGCACGGAGCAGAGGTTCACATGTGGACATCGGGGTGTGCAGAGGGAATTCTACATTGCATCCATGGGGTGACCCTGGGAGCAGGACTCTGGGGCATCCTCAGGGCTCTGCTCGCTCCCAGATTCAGACCTGGGCTGGTATGAGCTGTGCCAAGGACTGTTCCAGCAGTTTGGGATAAGGATGGTCAGGCCCTACAGGCGTGGCAGTAACTCAGCACTGGCTCTTGCCTCATGGCTGAGGTGGAGCACGAGACCCCTCAGTGAGATCCCACCTCATGGTCCAGCTTCTCCAGACCTTCCTACCCCTCCCTTGCCGTGCTGAGGATGTTCCCATCACTTTCTATGCGTTTTTGAGGGCAGGGCACTGAAATCTGCAAGTGGGTCCGTGAGGAGCAGAAGGTAAAGTGAAGGAATTGCATTTCCTAGGAGAGAGGATGAGACCACCACGAGGAAGTGAAGTTCTGTGATCTTATTCCTTAACTATGAGGCTGAAAGTCCTCACAGCAGGGGCTGGGTGACAAGAAGGTGCCCTGAGCTGTGGGACATTCACTGCTGCTCCACGAAGAGCAGCACAAGGTCTGATTTGTGGGTTCAAATCAGAATTTTGGCCAATTCAAGGAATGAATCCGTATCTGGGTTTGGGATGGGTGTTCCCTAGGAGGGTGGGGAGGCCCTGGCACAGGGTGCCCAGAGAAGCTGTGGCTGCCCCTGGATCCCTGGAAGTGTCCAAGGCGAGACTGGAGCAACCTGGGATAGTGAAAGGATCTTTAAGGTCCCTTCCCACCCAAACCATTCTGGGATTTCTGGGTGTCAGGAGTCAAGAGTGCAGCCAAGAGAGAGCTGCAGCAGCCTCAGCTTGGAAAAAGCATCCATGGCTGAAAACATCCCTCCACTGGGTCTCCCAATCAGTCTCTAAGCACAGTGGAAATCACAGGCGTATTTATTCACTTCTGGTTCTAAATCCTGCACTGAACCTGATGGTGGTGATGGGTATTAGGGCTGATTGGACATGGCTGATTATTATTATTACTATTATTATTATTTTGCCAGCTGCAGGGTGTGTGACTGGCTCTTGCAGCACTCTGCCTCTTCTCTGCTGACTCCTGGGAACCTGCTCCAATTTAGTCCAGGAGACCTGGAATTACTCCCTAGCAGGATCCTATTGTTATTTTTGTTAGAGGACTGGGCTTGTTCTGCCTATTTTTTTCTTCTTTTCTTTTCTTTTTTTTCTTTTCTTTACCTTTTTACAGGCACGAAAAAATCCTTAAAAACTCTGGGTTTGGGTATTTGTGGATATATATGTTTTTATGGGTATAATTTATATATCTGTGCATNATCCCATCCCATCCCATCCCATCTTCTCCTCCTCCTCAGCTTCACTCACCCAAACTCACCCGGTGAGTGTATAAATAAATAAATATTTATTTATTGGTGTATTTAAAGAGCATTGCCTCGCTAAATGCTGTGCTGAGCTGGAGACAAGACGGGTGGGAAGGGGAAAAAGATGCAAATTGAAGAAATGGGAATGAGGAAATCAACGTAAAGACCAAATCTGAGTCATCCGTGGACTGCAAATCTCTTAGTGATGGAACTTGATTAATGCCCCCATTTGAGCTGGTCTGTGGTTTAGGGAAGAATTATGAGGCCACATTTTTAAACTTCAGATCTCTTGTGACTGTTTCTGGTTGGGTTTTTTTAAATCATGTTATTTTTTTAGAAAATTCTGAAAAAAAACCCCAACAAACTTAAAAAAAAAGTTCTCCCTCTTTCACAAACTCCCACCATCCTGCCCCGAGCATTTTGAAGAGCTTTGGTTTTTGATTTGCCATTGATTCTTTTATCAGAAACAAGTCTTGGACATGTCATAAACTTCAGTGTCACCTGGCCAGTGTGGGGACTGTTTCTAAATTGGGGAAACTGAAGCACAGAAGGAGGCACCTCTTGGAGCTCAGAGCTTTAGAGAGCTTGATGGAAAAAAAAAAATGAGATTCAAATCCAAGTCTGAGAGCAAAAAGTACCAAAATCAGGCAATTTTCAGGCTTTACATTGTAATGTGTTTTTATTGCAATGATCAGTATTTGGGAAGTGTCCGGTCAGGGAGAAAACACAAAATTCCAGGGAAAGTTTCCTCCCAAAGCATAACTGGAAGTTAATTTGTGTCCAGGAGGGTCCTTACGTAAGCAGTTGTGTAAATATATATATTTAAACTCCAGATCCTGTTGTGCTCTGTACAAACATCATTTTTTGGAAGTCAGCTGAGCTTTTAATCTTTCGGGCTTCTGAAGAAATGTTCTATTTAGGGAACGGCACCAAAACCCCAAGCTCCTGACCACTTGTTAGCACTCGGCAGAAGGAAACCTTGTGCCTCGAGGGCTCTGGGGACTTTGTGCTTTTGAAGGTGAAGTCGCAGGGAAATCCTTGCAGCAGGAAGTGCAGCTCCTGCCTCATCACACCGATAAAAAAGTGGGGGAAAAAAGAGAGAGGGGAAGAGCTCTCGGTGATCCTGTGGTCTGGGTGCGGGGTTAGGGAGCGGGGATGGGATGCAGGGATGGGATGCGGGGATGGGATGTGGGGATAGGATGTGGGGATGGGATGCGGGGATGGGATGCGGGGATGGGATGCGGGGATGGGATGCAGGGATGGGATGCGGGGATGGGATGCAGGGATGGGATGCGGGGATGTGGTGGCCCTGGAGGGGGTGCAGGAGGTTTTGTGTCTCCGTGCCCAGCACATCCCTGTAGGATGGGGAGGGGACAGGGACACGGAGCGCAGCACGGGATGTCCCCGAGCAGGGATGCGGGTGCCCAACTTGGCTGAAGCATCCCGGCACCCCCTCGGCTGCCCGTGCCCGGCCGCTGCTGCAGCGAGGACGGGAATTCTGTGCGTGCAAAGCCCCGGCGCTCCGGCGGCGACAGCTCCTGAAATGACCCCAGCGCCGCAGGACCGATCCCTTTATCCGTAGCCGCGGTGCGCCAGAGGAGGGGATGGAGCGAGGAGAGCCATGGAGGGGGGAGGAGGAGGAGAGGGAGGCTGGGAACTGATTACGTGGGAGGCATTTTGTCCAGCAGCAGCAGCAGCAGCAGCGAGGATGCAGATGAAAGGATCATCCCGCCGGGGGGAAAAGGCGATGGCGAGGATGGTCGGGTGCTCCCAGGATGGGCTGGCAAGGATGCACCCAGATCCAAAACCCCCCCGTCTCCGGGCACCCCTCGGCCCCGGTGGGGCTGTGCAGCTGCCGGGGCTGGGATTAAGATGGATAGATTGGTGGGAAGCGTTCGGTGTGACCGGAATAGAAAGCACGGTGGCTTCGTGCTGACTTGAGGGCACGGATCCAGAAAATAGCATTGCTCGGGAGATGATTACTTTACTATTGGAGCTTGTCCTTAAAATAGCAAGCTGGCTCCTCGCTGCCCCTCCTTCCCCTGTGCCTGTGCACAGTCCTGGTGATGGCTGTGAGATTCCTAGGGTGGTTTCCCCACCCCCAAGTTTATTCCTTATTTATTTCCTTATTATCCATGTCACATTGTAGTTTGTAAAAATGTCCTTGAAGGCCTCTTGGTCTGTGCTTTGCTCACAGCTGGGCCAAGCTCAGCTCTGACCATTGCATTTGTAGCAGGGGAAGGATTTGGAGGAGCTCCCTGGGGAAAATCAATCAGGGCAGCCGTGGGGTGACAAACGCAGCGTGGGTGACCCCACACCCGTGGTGATGCTGGGATGTCACCCAGAAGCATCTCTGGGAACACCAGAGCCCTTCTCTGGGCATCTCCTCCTGGCTGGGACTCCTGTGACCCTGGGGCAGGGTCCTGCAAGGCCGTGCTGCAGGGCTGGGTGGAGAATGCAGGAACACTCCCATGCTGTCCGTGCGGCCTGGCTCCAGCCTGACTCTGGCCTGACTCCGGCCTGGCTCTGGCCAGGCTCTGGCCACTGGGGTTTTATTTCACATGGGGAGCAGCAAGGAGGAGAACAAAGCCAAAACCAGAGCAGGAAGCAACCCAGGGCAGCCGCTGATCCCTTGGAGCCTTCAGCACAGGAAGAGCCTCGTGCTGGCACCACGGGGGTGACGTGTCCCTGCCACGTCCCACGGGTGCATTTACGTCTTCTTCTCTGGCCCAGGCAGAGCCACCCGTGGCAAAGGAGTCATCGGTGCCAAGGGATGGAAGGGGAAGCAGCAAAGCTCCTTCCATGGGCTCAGCCAGGGGACCACGAGTCAGAGACCTCAGCGAGGGGTCTGAGCTCATTTCGGGGCTAAACTTAGTTCAGAGAGTCCCAGCAGCCACTCGGGAGCGCTGCCACGTTGGGATGGATGCCCTGGAGCAGCATTTTGTAGGCCAGGCCACCCGGATATTATTGTTAATGTTAAAAATACTCTCTGCTGAGTGATAGAGGCTTTTGCTCCTCTCAGGCTGTCTCCGTGTGGATGCCTCCTGTCTTCCCATTGTTACATAAAACACCGAGTCCTTGGGAAGGGGAGGGGAATGAGATTTATGGAGCTGAGGATGTCCCAAGCTGGGGTCACAAGCAGAGAGGGGAAGAGCAGTGGGGCATCCAGGGCAAAGCAGGGAGAGCCACAGGGAGTGTGCACCAGTGAATGCAGCAGTGCTGGCACCCTGACACGGGGTCTGCATTTCACTGCCTGCATTGCTCCTTGTCCTGGCACTGATGGGCCAAGAACGACCAGCACTGACCCCCACGATGCCCAGGCATGGGGCAGGGGCTGTGACTGCTCCCACAGAGTAGTCAGGATACAGCCACCCCCCTTCACAGGAGGGTCCAGAGGATGCCATTGAAGATGCTCCAAGGGCTGGAGCCCCTCTGCTCTGGAGCCAGGCTGGGAGAGCTGGGGGTGTTCACCTGGAGAACAGAAGGATCCAGGGAGACCTCAGAGCCCCTTCCAGAGCCTAAAGGGGCTCCAGGAGAGCTGGAGAGGGACTTGGGACAAGGACATGGAATGACAAGGGGAAATGGCTTTAAACTGACAGTATCAACGTCTGACCACATCATCTCCTTACGAAAGAGCTTATCTGACAAGAATTACCAGATGCTTCCTGATCCTCTGCCATATCTGAGAACGATTTGGGTTGAAAGAGACCTTAAAGATTATCTCATTCCAACCCCCTGTGATGGGCAGGGACACCTTCCACTAAACCAGGTTGCTCCAAGCCCCCTCCAGCCTGGCCTTGGACCCTTCCAGGGCCCCAGGGGCAGCCACAGCCTCTCTGGGCACTCTGTGCCAGGGCCTCAGCACCCTCACAGCCGACAATTCCTTCCTAATATCTAATCGAAATATCCTCTATTTTAGTTTTAAACCATTCCCCCTTGTCCTATCACTGACTGCCTGTGTAAAAAGTCCGTTTACCTCTTTTTCATAAGCTCCTTTAGGCTCTGGAAGGGGCTCTGAGATCTCCCTGGATCCTGCTCTTCCCCAGGTGAACAACCCCAGCTCTCCCAGCCTGGCTCCAGAGCAGAGGGGCTCCAGCCCTTGGAGCAACTCCGTGGCCTCTTCTGAACCCACTTAAATATATATTTTAAAATTACATAAATATATATTCATTTCTATAGAATTGGTGCAGTTTTTTATATTTAGATGTTTACTTATTGAAAATGATGCCAACAGCTGCATGGACACTCTCATGTGGGCTTCAGCTGGCCTTTCTTCTGCTTAATTGATGGTGACGACTCTTGCAGCGTGCTTGGCATTCCCTTCTCACAAAGTGTCATAAAGGAGCTGGTTATTTCTTATTTTTCTTCAGAAAAATAATGGATAAACCAAGCTCAAAACAAACTTAGAAGAGCCCTTTGGGCACCAGGGAAAGGTCTCCTGCAGACAGCTGTGGCAAAGGTTTATGTTTGGTTTGAAGGGTGAAAAATTCAGGGACAAGCCCACATGGGAACATCTCTGTTCTCCCTGTAAATGATAAAAACAAGCCCCAAAGAAACCCCAGAAAAATATCTGTGCTTAATGTTTTATCTCATCTTCTGGCAGGGACATGCTGAGAGGGGACAGGACAGGTGTGGGGAGGGGGCAGAGTGTCCATGCCAGGAGAAGGGCAGATCCCAAGGTTTGGGGAGGGTTTGGAGACTGAGGGACAGAGGAATGACCTTTTCCAGCCATGTGGGGATGTCCAGGGAAAAGAGAGGAGGGAGGAACGCGGAGGGGAAAAACAACGAGGTAAAGACAATCCAGAACCGACGTCGAACTAATCGCCTTAAAAGAGATTTCTGGGGCCATTCTGGTAATTTGGGGATTTGTGTTTTTTTATGACTGCCCGTTCTGGGATTAGCTCTCAGGAGAGCAAGGACTGGAAATATTTTTCAAGCTATTTGTGACTCAGCAGCTGCGAAGCGCTGATTACTGGCAGCAGCTGACGTCCGAGAAGCATCTAAGTCTTTATTATATTATCCAAAAAGGGCACAGACTTTTTTTTTTTATCACCCCAGCTTCAGAACAGCAAGTTCCCAAACCTTCAAGGAGGACCAGGGACACAGGGCAGGAGGCAGCGCTGAAGGAAAATTTTAATCTCTTTCCCAAAAGCTCTTCAAATTTTCCATTTTTTGGTGCTTCCTTGGGATGTTCCCTTTGGGTTTAGGCAAGATGAGCGGTGCCAAACCAGCCAGTCTGGTGTCCAGCTGTGCCCAGCTGCAGTGGGCAGATGAAGCTTGTGGTGTTTCTAGGGAGCATCACTTCTGTGTTTGCATTGGGAGAGTGCTGTGCTTTCCCACGTGTGCCTGGAAGGTTGATTTCCTTCAGGAAATCATCGTGGAGGGAGACATGGAGATTCTGGAGAGGGTCCAGTGGAGGACTATGGAGATGATGGAGGGACTGGAGCAACTCCCTGATGAGGAAAGGCTGAGGGAGCTGGGGCTGTTCAGCCTCCAGAGGAGCCCCAGCTGAGAGGGGCCCTCAGCCCTGTGTGTCCCTGTGTGCAGGGAGGGCTCAGAGCAGGGCCCAGGCTCTGCTCCATGGGGTCCAGCAATAGGATAACAGGAATAGGCAGGAACTGATGCCCAGAAAGTTCCAGCAGGACAGGAGGAAGAACTTCTTCTTTGGGCAGTGACCAAACACTGAACAGATTGTCCAGAGAGGGTGAGGAGTCTCCTTCACTGGGGATATTCCAGAACCATCTGGACACAGCCCTGAATAACCTGCTCTAGGGGACCCTGCTTGAGCAGGGGGATCAGTCTAGAGGACCTGCAGTGGTCCCAGTGGTCCTGCAGTGGTCACAATCATCCCGTGATTCTGTGATCCAGAGTAGCACTGAGCAAACTGGTCACTGCTCTGTGCCTCAGTTTCCCAGTGCTCATAGACTGGGCAATCACATCAGCCCACGAGTGCACAGCTCTGACACAGACCCGCAGATTAGACATTAATTAGTAGTTATTTATCAAGCCACAAGAGTCCATCAGGCTGCTCTGGCCTCGGCAAAACCTTTTTTTAACAGCAATTCAAGTCTAGCTCTGAAATGCACGGCCAGGTCTGCCGAGTTAGTGGTCAGAGCAGCGTGTTCGGTGCCTCTGTATCAGCTCGGGGACCAGGAGAGAGATCTGGATCCCCCTTCTCCTGGCTGTAGCCCGTGCCTCAAAGCGGGTCAGGCCACCCTCGTGACTGTTCATCCCTTTTCCCTCAGCCTTTCCAGCTCCTGTTCGTCATCCCGAGACAAACTCCCCCGCAGCTTTCCCCTCTGTCGCAATTACACCCTCGCTTCCTCTGTCAGTCTCCCAACTCAGCGTGCCCAGCAAAGCCGATAGCCAGGAAGCCCCCGGGATGCTGCGAGTCCAAGCAGCCGATCCGTGTCAGCAAATGAGCGGCGGGATGGGGCCGGAGGCACAGCCGGGATCCGTCGGACGAGCGGAGGCAGCCGCACGTCAGCAGCTTGTACCCAGATCTCCATATGGATGGGCAGCATCCCCGCGAGTTCCGTCACAGGCACCGAGCTTCCCGCTGCCTGCTGGCCAAAGGGTCCTGCCAAAGCCGCCGAGGAGGGAAAAGCATCCCAGCCGTGGCATCTGACAGGCACGGAGGGGGCAGGAGTTTGGGATGATGGCTCGGGAGCCCCTTTGCTCTTCGTTTGTTGTTGCTGGCGATGAATGGGGGTGGGGATAAAATGAGATGAGTGAAGGGGGGGAGGTTTCAGAATACAGGAGGGCACTTTGTGCCGGACGTGAGCGGGACCAGAATGGTCCATTTTGGCCCAAGCTGTGTGATGTTGGGCACAGCTGGGTGGAGAATGTGGAAAAAGCACTAAAAATGAGAAGTCCTAGGTGAAGAATCAGAGAATCCTAGAATGTTTTGGGTGGGAAGGGACCTTAAAGCTCACCCAGTTCCACCCCCTGCCATGGGCAGGAACACCTTCCACTAGCCCAGGGTGCTCTGAGCCCTGTTCAACCTGGCCTTGGACATTCCCAGGGATCCAGGGGCAGCCACAGCTTCTCTGGGCAACCTGTTCCACATTCCTGCTGGTGAATCTGTGGGAAGATCCTGACCTTGGCACATTTCTTTGTGGGCCCTCTGCTCACATCTTGGTGCGATGCTGATGACTAAGAAAAGGCAGTGCCAACCCTCTGGAACCTGCACTGATTCCTCCCTATGATTCCTCCTCCAGCCCCATATCTGAGAGCAGCCAACAGGCCCTGTGGCACCACGTGCTCATCCCTCGTGGAGTGGCCTTTACAAAGGCAGGGACAGCATTCCAGTGACCACTCCCTGGTATTTGCGTATCCGGTGTGTAGGAGTGGGATGAGTGATCCCGACAAGAAGGCTGGTGAGATGCCTGGGAGAATAATTCCTGACCAAGCCGGAGCCAAGGCTCATTCTGCTCTCTGCACTCATTGCTTTTATGATTCCTCTTGTCTTTCTTCCGATGTGAGCACAGGAAGTTGTTTCAGGATAAATCCCAGCCCATTCATGCACGTATGCCACCCACGAGGATGAGTTATGTTCTCTTTCCTCCCCCTGCTCTGCTTTCAGCCCTGCCCTTGCCTCTCACTTTGCTTCCCTCTGGGCAAAGAGCTTCTCCGAAATCTGTAATTACCAAAGGTGTGAGGAGGAATTGGAATATCCAGTCTTTGTGTTCATTCCAAATGAATGTAAGAAGTTGACCTTTAGGATACGTGTGTGGAATTGGATTCCTGAAGAAGTTTCCTTCAGAAATAACACTGGCAAAATTTAGATATTAAATATGTATTTGTGTGTGTGCACAGCTGTGGGGATACAGATCCACATCCAGATGCTGATATGGATATGGATATGTTTGACTGGAAAATTGCCCAGCAGGAAAAGACCTGGTGGTGCTGGTCAGAAGTGCCTGGACATGAGCCCAGGTGGGCAAGAGGCCAATGGCCCCTGGGCTGTCCCAGCTGTGGTGTGTCCATCAGGGCCAGGGCAGTGCCCATCCCTCTGTGCTGGCTCTGCTGGGGCACCTCCACTGCTGGGGGCAGCTCTGGGACCCTCCCAAGAAAAGAGACCTTGAGGGGCTGGAGCGTGTCCAGGGAAGGGAACAGAGCTGGGGAAGGGGCTGGAGCACCAGGAGCGGCTGAGGGAGCTGGGAAAGGGGCTCAGCCTGGAGAAAAGGAGGCTCAGGGGGGACCTTGTGGCTCTGCACAACTCCCTGACAGGAGGGGGCAGCCGGGGCGGGGTCAAGCTCTGCTCCCAGGGAACAGGGACAGGATGGGAGGAAGTGGCCTCAAGTTGTGCCAAGGGAGGTTTAGGTTGGACATCAGGAGGAATTTTTTCCTGGAAAGGGTTGCCAAACATTGGAAGGGACTGCCCAGGGAGGTGTTGGAGTCCCCATCCCTGGAGATGCTCGTGTCTGGACATGGCACTCAGTGCTCTGGGCTGGGGACAAGGTGGGGATTGGTCACAGGTTGGACTCGATGGTCTCAGAGGTCTTTTCCAACCTAAATGATCCTTTGAGTCTGAGTACAGAGACGTGGAGGTTTGCAGAGCTCCCCACCCTTCATTGCATCTTCAGATGTTCTTCAGACAACTGCTTGAAAAAATCCATCAAGTAACAAAATATTGAAATGCAACAAAAAATACATCTGTTTCCCAGTAAATCACAATTTAATAAATTGTCTCATTTTCCTTCCCACTCTTTTTTCTTCTTTCCTTCTTTCCTTTCTCCCTTTCTCTTAAAATCACAAGCATTGGTGAAGCTGTTTGAGACGGAGCGTCTTTCCAAAGCTGTATAAATCTGCGGGAATTCATTAAGCCCCACTGAATTTATTGAAAGTTATAAAGTTTTTAAATCTACAAATGTCTGACATCTTTAAAGACTTATTAATTAATGCAAACCATTAAATACTGTTAAAACTCATGTCGCGTTTATGGAGCGTTTGAGCTTCATTGAATATGCAGATCAGGTAATTCGTCTTTTTAAGCTCCATCACTCTTTTTGTTTCCAAAAAATGATGAGGTTAACACGAAGGAGGAAAATCCAAAGTTTGCAGAGTTCTTGGGTTGGGAGAATTCACAGCCAAATTCAGGATTTCTCTGTTTCCAGGAATTTTCAGCTAAGACTGATGAATTTCTGCTGTCCTCAGCTTTGTAGCAGCGCCTGGTGGGGTTTATTAAGGTCCCAGCCTTGTCCTAGGTCATTGTCCTTCAGCCACTGGGGGCTGAGGTGGGACGGTGAGAGGAGGTTGAGAAAAGCAAGTCCGTGTATTCGTGGCAGCCACCTGCAGGTGTGAAGTTTCTCAAGGAGAACAAGGAGGATTTTGGAGTCTCTGGGTGGAAAATTCCTCTTAGGTTGCAGGACAGTGGTTGCTCTGAGAAGGGATTGAAGGGGTTGACAAAGACATCCCGAAATCTGCTGGAAATCCAGCACGTGGGGGTCCTGGGAGCAGAAGTTGGTGTCCCACAGGGATGTCCTTGCTGCCACAGCACAGTGGGAGCCAAGCAGAGCACCCCCATGCACGTTTGGGATGTGCCAGATTTGCACGCAGAGCTGTGCATAGAGGGGCAGGTGGAAAACAGAGAAAATACAGGCTGAGGGCCTGAAGATAACTTCATTTTTCCAGAAACCCCAGGGAGAGAATGGCATTCACATTGGGGGAAAAAAAGGGAACTCCTTTTTTGAGGCCTCCACACCATCAGCCACTGCTGGGGTTGTAAACTCAAGGCTTATGCTGGGCAGAGCCTGTCACCTGCTTCCCAAGGGGGTGTGCACAGTCCCCAGGGCTGATCCCAAAGGCTCTGGCAGGTGAGGAGACACCTCAGGCAGCAGGACTGTGGATGAGGAGCATCCACATCCATCTCCTTGTGGAAATGATGGCTGCTGGAGTCCTCCTCCTCGGTCCTTTCTCCTGGGTGGCACTTCTGACACTGGCTCAGCCCTGCTGTGACCACCACCAAGTCTCACTGTCGCTATGTTCCAGGAGCTCCAAGCTCCACCAGGAAGCCATGGAAGAGTCATCCCATCCCCAATCAGTTTGGTTGATACCGGCTGGAGGTTTTAAGTTGTTCTTCTCCAGACAGGTTCCTCCACCCAAAATCTCCCCCATTGTACGGCTCTTCCCGCCTTAGGAATGGATGGATCTCTTGATGTCTCTGTCATGGCCTCTAGCAAGGTTCCTGAAACTTCCCAGGATAAAAGGGTGGTTTGTATCAGCCAACACACCCACCCAAAATCCAAGGTTTTCATGTCAAGAAAGCTTTTTGGATTTAAATTTAGCCCGCTTAAGCTGCTGCACAGAAGGCGCTGTAATTAGCGCCCAGTTAAACAGGGTTCATAACGGGAAAGAGGGGAATGGCTTCCCACTGCCAGAGGGCAGGGATAGATGGGATATTGGGAAGGAATTCTTGGCTGTGAGGGCGTGAGACCCTGGCACGGAGAAGCTGTGGGAAGTGTCCGAGGCCAGGTTGGATGGGGCTTGGAGCAACCTGGGATAGTGGAAGGTGTTGGGGCTGGAACAAGATGATCCTTAAGGTCCCTTCCAACCCAAACCGTTCTGGAGTTCTATGATCCATATTTGGCTGAACTCTGATAAGGTGGGGACTAAGATCTGAGTAAGTTTTTAGATAAATAATCCTTGTGACTTCCAGGCCAAGATCAAACCCTAGATGTAGGAAGGACTTTACACGCTGAGCACCCCATTCACAGCCAGCCTTGGGTGATCAGGGGTTGGAATGAGGTGAGGACAAAATATCTGTGTGACCATTTCATTGCCATAAAATCACAGGATAATTTGGGTTGGAAAGGACCTTAAGGATTCTACAGTTCCAACCCCCCTGGCACGGGCAGGGAACCGATTTCCTGATAGGCAGATCAAGAGATAGACAAGGAAAAAAATAATTTGCTTTTGAGAAAAATTAGAGAAGATGGCCGTAAGCTTCATCTATCCAAGGACTTATTCTGGACTGTGCACTTGACATTAGTGGTTCGTAATTAATTCCCTGCGTTGATGCTCCTATTCCAGAATCAGACACGCCTTATTCCAAATTAGTTCAATCCACCTGGGACCCCACCACAAAACCAGGTTAAGAAATTAGCACAAAGCAGCTGAGCTTTGGTAACCAACTGGATAAGCAGGAGAACCCATGGAATATGCAAAGGAATTCAGCTTCATTTTACATCTCAGAGAGAAGGAAAAATTCACATAAGAGTACCTGCCTCAGACTAAAAAAACACACACGTGAGCAATACCCAAGTCTCAGCAGATGTGTGGTTGTACTTTAAATTGCAGTAATGTGATTTAGTGTAAGAGCCCCCAGCACCGCTGGGAAATAGCAATTCTACTCTAAACTCTCTTCCCGCTGTAACCAGAGTGATTTTTTTTTCCCCCCTGAAAATAAATCTGCCCAGAAGATTTCATAGAGGAGTAGCGTGACCGGGACAAGGAGTTGGGAGAGCTCCATTCTGAGCACAGTGCTGATAGTTTATCAAATTTTCTACCACTGGGTGTATAATTTTAACTAATCACTAACTTAGTGTTCCTTTATTTTCACTGTTGGGGTTTTTTTCTAAATCTGAGAAACTTTTAAATTTGAAACAAGCAAAAAACTTCATCTGAGGTACCATGGACACTAAGAACTGGAAAATGCAAAACCAAACAAGCAAAAAGAAACCCAAACAACAAAAACCAAACCACACACACAACAAAGGAGCCTGTTTAGTAATGATGCATGATTGGTATAATCAGAGATTCAGAGTGGTTTGGGTTGGAAAAGGACCTTAAAGACAATCTCTTTCCAATCCCCTGCCATGGGCAGGGACACTTTCCACTAGCCCAGGGTGCTCCAAGCCCCATCCAGCCTGGCCTTGGACACTTCCAGGGATCCAGGGGCAGCCACAGCTTCTCTGGGCACCCTGTGCCAGGGCCTCAGCACCCTCACAGCAAAGAATTCCTTCCCAATATCCCATCCATCCCTGCCCTCTGGCAGTGGGAAGCCATTCCCTGTGTCCTGTCCCTCCAGCTCTTGTCCCAAGTTCCTCTACAGCTCTTCTGGAGGCCCTTTAGGCTCTGGAAGGGGCTCTGAGGTCTCCCTGGATCCTGCTCTTCTCTGGGTGAACACCCCCAGCTCTCCCAGCCTGGCTGCAGAGCAGAGGGGCTCCAGCCCTTGGAGCACCTCTGTGGCCTCCTCTGGACCCTTTCCAACAGTTCCATGCATTTTCCTTGTGCAAGCTGCCTTAGCCAAGGACTCTGGGCTGTCTGAGCTCTGATGGGGACTGTTCATATTCGGGGATTTGTTTGGGTCACTGATAATTCACCTCTTGTGTGCGGGCATCATTCCAGAGACCAAAGCGTGGAGCGCACAGGTTGGGTGTCTGAGTGATAGCTGGATATTTTCTGGGGAATATTTAACTTGCAAACCCAAAATGTCAGTGCTGAACCCCTCTTTTTTCTGATGCTGCATCAGATGTGCTGATGAGTGAGGTCACAGCTTGGACCTGGGCAGAGAGACCTCTTACTCTCCATCATCTGGAGTCTCGCAGCGCCCTGTGGGGAGGGGGTCTTCCCTTTCATGTTGCTTTCTTCAGCTTGATGGGATTGTGATATTGTTTGTTGGGAAAAGTCCCCACTGGCATGAATTAAACAAAATTCCTGCCTGAGTGCAGGAAGGGGCTTTTTGAACATTCCCAAAGGAGGTGGAAAGCAGAGTCCTGATTTATTCATGGAGAAGGGAGAGGTCCCATCCGTGACTAATCTGGAGTGCTGGAGCACAGAACCCCTGCTCTGCCCCAGAGGTTTCCAGCTCTGGAGCAGCATAAAGAAAAACTCTTTGCTTTTAGGGAAAAAAAAAAAAAAAAAAGGGTGGAAAAAAAGAGAAAATTCTTGAAAGTGCCTGAAAGTGGCTTGAGATATCAACTGCTGCATCACTTCCGTGAGCCACCTGCAGACTCCAGCTGTGTGGATGGATTAGGCAGTGCCAGGGTGGGATTTGGGGCCGGTAGCATCGGCTCAGGTGGTTCCCAGGAGCACTTTTGGAATTAGCACAGGGCAGGGATGCTGCTGGGGTGGTGCCTTAAAGGTGGGAGACCCAAGAGGAAAATGCTTCTTTGTGGTTTGAAGCCCAACCCAGGTTTTGCTCTAAGAAATGGAAGGAGCTGAGCTACCCAGGGAGCTCTGGAGCAGCGGGAAGGCTCCAGGATTAGTGAAATACAAAATATATGAAGTTAGGGAGGGGAACTCTCTGTACACCATCTGTCTGCTGGCCCCGTGATGTGACCAAGGGAGACAGCTCAGGTCCCCAGGGAGGCTGGCACTAACGAGGCCTGGGGTGAACTCCTGGAGTGCAGCAGGGTCAGACCTTCTGCACAGCTGCCCTTTGGCTGTGGGACTCAGTCCCCCCGAGATCAGGCTGACCAGGGATCGTTGTCACTTCTGGAACAGATGATGGAGAGGCCCTTCTCTTCACATTAACTTCCTCTTGATGTGCTCCTGGGGGGAATGTTTATGGTGATGACGTTAATGTGTAGGCACTGGCCAGGCTTTCCCAGCCAGGTCTGCAGCGAGGAGAGGGGCCCTGCTCATTGGGGGAGGAGGTGGTGGTGGATGGAGCATCCCGAGGTGGTGGCAAGGCCACAGGTCTGCCCCCAGGAGCTGCAAATTGACCTTGCTGTGCTGGGAACTCTCCTCTCAGGGATGCTCTTCCTCAAGGGTCTCTGGGCACCTCAGAGCACAAGGTGCTTGTGGACAGGAGGGATGGTCTGGCTGAGATCCTGCTCACCGTGCCACACTCTGGTTTTCCCTTGGATTTTACATGGTGAACTCTCCTTCCCTGGAGACGTTTAAAATCCCTCTAGACACAACCCTGAGCAGCCTGGCCCCTGTCCCAGCGTGTGTCCTGAAGGGCAGCACACGTGACTTCACGAGGCCTTGTCTTAGTGGACAACAAGTGGGGAAAGCTTGAACGGCATCTCCATTTTGACCATCCTAAGGCAGAGCAGCCTCCAGAGGAAGTGAAGTGTGCAGAGTGTTCAACTGCTTCTGTCCAGGGAAAACTCAACAGCAGGGAACCCCAGAAACACAGGATGGTTCGGGTTGGGAGGGACCTCAAAGATCATCTTGTTCCCACCACAACACCTTCCTCTAGCCCAGGGTGCTCCAAGCCCCATCCAGCCCGGCCTTGGACATATCCAGGGGCAGCCACAGCTTCTCTGGGCACCCTGTACCAGGGCCTCCCCTCCCACCCTCACAGGGAACAATTCATTCCTAGCATCTAACCTAAATCTCTCTTCCTTTCGTTTCAAACCATTCCCCTTTGTCCTGTTGCCATCTTCCTGTGTAAAAAGTCCCTTTCCCTCTTTTCCATAAGCCACTTTAGGCACTGGAAGTGGCCCTGAGCTCTCCTTGAAGCCTTTTCTTCTCTGGGCTGGAGACCCCCAGCTCCCTCAGCCTCTTCCTCAGGAAAGGCAATATAACAACCACTCTTCACCCATGGGAGAGGGAAATTGTCATTAACTGCCTAATTATGGGGTTTGCTCCTTGTGACTCCCAGCTCCAGCAGCAGCCTGGAATCCCCTCAGCCACGTGGAATGTGAGGAGTGGGATGGGCAGTAGCTGTAAATAAAGGGCCTTAAATTACATCTGTCACAGGTGTGAGGCCACAGCTGCAGGTAAAGGACCAAGAAATATCTATGAGAGCTCAGTAAAACAGGCAGAGGGTTCTTCATGAGTGTCTCATGAGGTGCAGTGAAAATGTCTTCAGCTTTGTAGGGGCTGTGCCAAAATCCCGTGATAATGTGTGTGGTAACAGTTTGTATAAAAATCTTTTAAAAAGCAAGAATTAATAGAACTTATGCTTTCAGGGCTGGATTTTGCAGAGCTGGCTCCCATCTCAGCTCCCACTGAAGTCAACAGGGGTTAAAACCCCAAAATCAGTGAAGGAGCAGAGCTGCTGATTCTGAGAGTTTAGGAAATGCTCATCCCTCACATATTTTTGGCTAAGCAGGCAAATAAATAAATATCTTCACTGAAAAAAGAGAGCCATATCCCCAAAAGCCCAGCTCCTCCCATCCTTCCTTGTGGGGAGAGGGGAGAGGATGATTTCCATGATCCTGCCCTAAACCTGGAGGGACACAAATGACACCAATGGATTTACATCTCTTATCAAGGAGAGCACCTGGATCCGTTTCTTGGGGCTGTAATGTCAAGGGATGCTTCTTCAGCACATCTCCCCCTCCCACAGCAAAACCAGGGGATGAAAACGATCCAGCTTCTGCTTCCTGTTCCCACTGGATCTCTCAAAATGCTTTTGCAGCCCTCCCAGCTCCAGGTGAGCCAAGGGGACGGGTGGGGGACAGGAGGAGACGGAAGAAGGGAGTAACACAATCCTTTCAGACAGTTCCAACGGGCAGAGCAGGAGCCTCGGAGCGTGGAGATGCCCTGGCTGGAGCAAAAAGAGGCATTCAGGGCATGACACAAGTAGGTCATCCTGCCTCCCCCTCCTTGCATGGTGGCAGGAGCGGAGTGGAGAGGGAAGGAGCCGGATCCACCTTCTCCTGCCCTCAGGGATTGTGGAGATGCCGCTTCCACCTGGTCCTGCGAGCGAGAACAGACCCAGGGCCAGCGCCTGCTCTGCCCTGAGCACCAGCACAGCAAAAGGCTTTAACGCTCCTAAAATGGAACAGTTTCAGTCCTAAACTCACCCTCTGCAGGGCAGCCAGGGTGATCGCAGCTCTGCCGCCTCGGGCAGGAAAACAGCCTTAGGATACTTCGTCCGTCTGCAGCTTGGCTTCATCTGCTCCGTGCGGGCTATTACACCTCTCCTTTTCATGTCTGTTGTATTTTTATCTTCCCATTTGCACATTTTTCCTGGCTTGGAGGGGCCAGAGGTTGCTACTGCAAACCTGGCTGGTTTGGCTTTCTCTTCCCTCCTCCTGGGAACTGTCCATGCTCTGTGGCCACATTGCAACGGACCAACCTCCAGGGGAAGGAGAGTCTTGTTTCTTGGCCTTCCTCCTGAGCTGTTTCCTAGTTCCCTGTGGAAAGCAAGTTTGTGGAATTTCTCTGCATTTTGTCTTTGCTATCAAGCTTTTGGCCATCTGTGCAAGCAGGGCTGCCTGCCCTTTGCTTTGCAAGGGATTCCCGGAGCCCACATTCCCCTCTGGATTTGGACTGCGTGGCTTTGACTGGACACAACCTTCTCCACTCCAGGCATTTCCCAGAGCCACGGAGTGTTTCAGTTTGGAAAGGCCCTCAGGAGACTGTTCAGTCAACTCCCCCATTTTTTCTTTCACTCTCAAAATCACCAAATAGGTGTGGTTTGGGAATTGCCATTGGCACCACTCCTGCTCACTTCCTGTGGGACTTTGTCCCCAACAATGCAGGGATAAAAAATATCCTTACCTATGTGTTTTCCTTACATGTGGCCTAGTGGAAGGTTCCCTTCTTGTGAAGGGAAGGGAATGAGATGATCTTTTGGGTCCCTTCCAGCTGTAACCGCTCTGTGTCTCTGTGGTCGTTACCATCCATGTTCATCTCTGCAGTTGGCCTCAGCTCTTCTTCCCATGCCCGTATGGATTGATTCCCTGGCAGTCTCCTGGCTGCCTTAATCTCTCCATGCTGCCTCTTCAGACTCCCTTCCTGGCTGCTTGTTTCCCTGTTAATTAAGCCTTTCCATGCTGCTAGTCCAGCCACGCTGCCTCCTGCCACCACGTTCCATGTAATACCTGCTGGAATGCAGCAGGGAGGGGCTCCAGAAATAAAAGACCTGTTTATTAAATGAGCTACTTCGAGAAATGCTGAAGCCTGGGAGGCAGCACCAAGGCCTGAGGAGTCACTTAACCTCCGTGTCCTGTTTTACCAGAGTGTGTAATTCCCCTCCTCTCTGGTCATCCTGCAGCTGAAAGCGCCAACATTTGTATTTTGGTAACATCTGAGCACTTTGCATCCTTAATATGATAATATACATATATTATAGTATTTTTTGTATTAATATTATTATATATATTAATACATTCATCCTCCTGGCACTCAGGGACTTACTGAAGGTGGGACGTTGTTGCTGGTCCTCCTTTCCCACCCAGGGAACCCTTGGAGACAAACGGCCACAGCACCACCATTCCCAAACCAGTTAATTCATTCTGCTTGATTCAGCCACATGGGAAGTTTGGCAGGACATCATCTTTTGTGATGGTCCAGCCCCTTCTTTCTCCACCAACCCCCTGTTTGTGTGCTTCTGCCTCTGGTCACACCTCGCCTGTCACCAAGGGGAATCCTAAGGCAAGCAGGGACAGTGAAATTCCCCATTTGTGTACAGCGCCGTGGATTGATTCAGTCTGGCTCGCTAAATAAACACCAGGGACATCCCCTGCCCTAAAAGGCTGCTTAATTTATCAAGTTCAATCACAACAAGATCCCAGCTGCTGAACTGGCAAAATTCAGCCTGGAAGTCAATGCAGGACCAGAGATTTGCAAGCAACACGAGGACACAAACAGGATCAGTCATTTCTCTGCTGAAGAGACAAGATATTTTTCAGTCTGCCTGTAAAGGCAGCTGGGAATTTGCTCCCCAAGGGTGAAACTTGGTCACCAAGGGGTGTAGCTGGTCTGTGGGTTTGGGGTTAGTGAAGGGAGAGGGAGCAAAGTGCAGGGCACCTGGATGAGTGTGGCTGTCCCTGGACGCTGTAGCAGAAGGAGGCTTTGGGGCTTTGCACAGTGGTCTGATCACACCTGGGCCACCCCTGCTGCCCTCCGTGGAGCAAAACTGTGGCCACCCATGGCCTGAAACTCTCTCCTGTGGCCAGAGTTCACAGCAAGGCTGAGTTCAGACTCCTGTTTAGGGGATGGAAGAGATTTGCCTTAAATAGGAACAGCCATGGGCTGGGTTAAGCTTCCTTTCCTAGCTGCTCTCAGTGAAAACAGCACATATTTGTGTTATCAATCAACGTATTTGTGTTATCAATCAACCATTGGCCAATCTCACTGACCAGTGTCCTTTCCAAATCCACTCTTTTAAGTAATGTATTAAATCTTTAGGAGACTGTCCAGACAACCCAAATGGGCTTTATTAGCTAACTGCCAATAATCCAGTGCTTTTCACAGAAGCAGGAAATCCGGGCAGGGCTTTCCTGGAAATCACACACAGAATCACAGACTACCCTGAGTTGGAAGGGACCCACAAGGATCATCGAGTCCAGCTCTTCCTGTTCTCACTGATTTCCTCAGATCAGTGTTCCAGCGTGTGACCTGCCCTGAAAATGCCATTCCCATTGGATGCTTCCAGATTTCCTTCAACCTTTATTTACACTGGGAGAGCTACCCCAGAGGATGAGCCATCACCTCCACCCAGCTGAGTCCTGCCTGTGCCATCAGCTGCCTCAAAGACTTGGGAATCCCGCTTAGGATCTCTTTGCTGACGTTTGCAAACATTTCCAGTTCCATATTGGGCTGGATTTCTGTGAAGTGATGGTCCAAAAGCCAGACATGACCTCGTTTATAGCCACTGTCACCACTCACTGAATATTATCAGACTTAAAACTGCCACCTGTGATCAGTGGTGGCTTCTGGGGACTCACCTCTGCTCCGTGTCCAGCCAACTCTCCCAGGCTCTGCTGCAGCTTTTCTTGTGATCCCATTGGCTTTTACCAAACACTCCTTGGACTTATCGGTTATTGGCTGCCTCCTGAGCCCGGATTTGAGTTATTTGGGAAGCCCAGTCCTGGGAACACCATGACTGCCGTGCCCGTCAGTCACGGCGCACGCACGGGCGGCTGCCACCGCTCCGCTCCTGCTCCCTGAGAGCCTCTGCTCTGCAGCCCCATTAATGACTGTAATTATTTCCCTGAGCATAAATTGTTCCTAATGACTGCGGTCATTTTTAGCGTGAGAGCACAGCAAATGATGCATCCATGGCACGGGATGAAGCCAAGGAAGAGACCTCACAGACCCTGTGGAATGTCAGGCACGCGTTGTTTACAGGGCTGGGTTGTTCCCCTTGTCGGTTTGGAGGTTCAAGAAGTTTGTCACTTCTCCCTGGCCCTGTTTGGCTGTGATCAGGGGTGGGCTTGGTGTGCGTTTCACTGCCCCACTGTTCAAAATTAGATATTTTGCTCCAGTAGGAGTGACTTAATAGGTCTCTTTCGACTGCTGGCCACTGAGTGATTTGTAAAATTATTGGATGTTTCAAGGGAATCTTGAAAATCAAATTTGTCTCAAATAATTCAGCACTCCAAGCTGCAGATTATAGGTAGCCTCCTTCTTCGAAACCTGTGCAGCTTTGTTTTTTCATGCCCATCACTCCATTTAATCACCACTATTTTAGTTTCTGCTTTGGGGCTCTGTCAGGAGTATCTGCAGCTCAGACAGAATGGAAGTCTTGGGCGTAGTTTTCTTAGAAGACTTCATCACACATGATTAACTCATCTGTAGTCTTAATTAGATCTTGATCCTGGATGACTATTGAAAGATCTATAAGTTGATATTAGATTATTGGAGTAGTTAATTGTGCCCTGGGCGCAGGCACCAAGGATTGACTGTGCAAAGCACGGAAGGCAGAAACACCCACGGTACTGCTACGGCATCCAGGTTAGGGACAGGGCTGAGTGACAGCCAGTGACTCCTGCTCCTGGGATGCCATCACCACTCAGGATTTGTGCTTTTTCCTCAAGCTCCAGCATCCTGAAATCATACTGTTGTTGGAGAGTCTTTGCTTCCATTAAAGAGGTGTTTCTGTCTGTCACACTTGTTAAGAAAAGCAATTCAAGTAGTGCCTGTGAGCTCAAAACTTAAATAAAAAAATCTATGGCATTATTCCTAATGCCATCCATTTGGAGAGGGAAAGGTTTCCCAGGAGCTGGGGTTTGAGGAGCTGCACTTTCTGTGCAGGACTGGAAGTCCCAGGGAAGCAGGAGGCTGTGTCTCAGAGGAGCTCTCTGGGTCTGAGGGACTCGCAGACAGCACAGCCCCGAGGCTCCTGGTGCTGTCACAAGAGGTCTCAGCTGTCATTTCGGGGAGCGGGTGCCCTTCCAGCCCCACTGCTGACTGGGAGGGTTGTGACTGAGGGGACTGAGCTGGGCCTGGCTCGGGAGCGGGCAGAGGTGTCAGTGTGTGTGCGTGTCCATGTGTGTGTCCATGTGCGTGTCTACATGCA
>VZRR01006395.1:338870-438661 GCA_013398015.1 Oreocharis arfaki | reverse complement strand
ATGTGTGTGTCCATGTGTGTGTCCATGTGCGTGTCCATGTGTGTCCACGTGTGTGTCCACGTGTGTGTCCATGTGTGTGTCCATGTGCGTGTCCATGTGTGTGTCCCTGTGTAGGTGCCTGCCCCAGGCCTGGGACGGGGTTTCCCAAGTGCTCGTGCACCTTAGGGACAGATTCCCAGATGTATTTCCTGGCTCTGAGGCCAACGGGTGCAATGTGGCCATGCCTTGTCTGCCATGTTTCCCATCCCTCGTGTCCTTGCGTCCTTCCCAAAACAGCGTTCCCATCCACTCTGCCAGCTGGGAACTGTCCCCCTTCCAGGCCACCTCCCAAACCAACCTCAGGAATCATTCCTGGGCTTTGCTTCTTGTTGAGGGCTAAAACACTGCTGGGAACAGGTTGTCCAGAGAAGCTGTGGCTGCCCCTGGAAGTGTCCAAGGCCAGGCTGGACAGAGCTTGGAGCAACCTGGGCTAGTGGAAGGTGTCCCTGTCCATGGCAGGGGGGTGGCACTGGATGATCTTTGATGTCCCTTCCAACCCAAACCTTTCCATGATTCCAGGGACATTTGAACAAGCCAGACCACCAAACTGCAGTGCCAGTTTCCTTGGCACTGTTCCAGGGAGATCCTTGCTGGCTCTGAAGCCCGACCTCCCCAGCTGAGTGACGGACAGGGTGGAGAAGGGGGTTACGTCCATCAGGATGATTAGGAAGGGCTTAGGAAAGGCAGAGACTGCACAAAGGAGGACAACAGGTTGCTGGCCTAACTCCTACTCCTTCCCAACACAACTTTCCAGGGACTGGGCTTGAAAGGCTGGTTTGGGGCGACGTTCAGGTCATGCCCGTGGGCTCAGACTAACCCTCCCTTCGCTCGCAGCACGGAAACACCCCGAGGGGGTGCAGAGCCTCTCCTGAGCATCCTAACCCGGAGAAGCTCTGCTCACCTCGCTTTACCCACGAATACCTCTGTCCCTCGGGACGTGCCCGGCGTCATCCCTGCCCGGAGGGAGCTCCAGCTGCTCGGCTTTGTCCCGGGATACACCAGGCAAGGAGGCTGCAAGCAGCTGCACCACCTGCTCCTGGAACAGGGCTCGTTCCCTGCGCTGATTCACGGCAGGCAGGGCTAAATCCCGGTGTTAGGCAGGAGGTGGGACTGATCCCGTGGATTTCCTCAGCCCGACGAGTGTTAATTTGATCCACGCTGCTGTGGCAGGGGGAAAACATGGGGGCGGTGCGGCTGAACATTGAGATTCTGAAAAGGGTGATGGAGAATTTAATGGATCTTGGCGGCTTAATGCTCCATTTTTCTTGTGATTCCCCCTCGTTCCTTATCTCTCGTATTTACATAAATTATGTGGACTCCAGGGAAGCTGCAAGGCATAGAAATTTAATCAACCTGAGTCTCAGGAGCCTGGTCACTGCGCAGCAAAAGGAGGAATAGAAGGGTGGAAAATAAAAAAATAAAACAAAATAAAATTTTAAAAAAAAGGAAGAAAGAAAGAAAGAAATCATCAGAGCACAGGATGTGTCAAAAGGGACTGGTAATAACACCAGCCCTGAGCCACATCCAGCAAGGAGCTGGATTTCAGGAGCAGGGAAGCAGGGATGACATCACCTTTTGCTGCACACAGGTTTTCTTGCAAGCAGGAGGGATCTGGCAGGTGAACAACAGCCAGGGAGGCACTTCCACCCCTCTCAACCCTGCACCACAGCTCTTCTCGCTCTGGGATGCTAATCGGGACATCCTGGCGTGGGATCTCCTCTTGTAACACCCTTCCCCTGGGGCCAGGCTCCTTTTTTTCCCCCACCAGTTCTTCAGCAATGCTGCTGGAGGAGGGATTGGATAAAAGGGCTTGGGAAGAAGTGGTTGCGGGATTGCCCAGCTCCTCCTCGCAGGATGACATAATGCCTGCTGTGGTCTCTGAACTCCTGCTTTGCTGCTGGGCTGCAGCGTGGAGAGAGGCAAACCCACATCTTGCTGAAGGCTGAATTCAAGCACGGATGGAATTCCAGGAGTAAACCGGAAGAAACAGGGATCCATCCCTGATTTTAAGTGCTCCTGCTCTCTCCATGTTCAGCAGGCAGTCCCTCCCCTTCCCAGTGCAGCTCACCCTCTGCTTTTGGATGCTGAAAAAAAAATTTTAAAAAGAATTTCCTTTGTTTCAGGGTGATTTTCCCATTTTTCTTTGAGCTAACTGCTGACATGGGAGATTGAAACACTCAATTTGTGAAATGTCAGTCTAGAATTCTTGCACTTTTCTACTCTTCTTTTGATGCCATTTTATTTCTAATGCAAAACTGATGCCAAAATTTACACTTCGCTTCCCTTTTTCAGTTAAGCCATTTTGTCAGTCAAGTGTTGTTGGATACTAAAAGAGGAGAGATTTAAATGAGATATTGGGAAGGAATTGTTCCCTGTGAGGGTGGGGAGGCCCTGGCACAGGTTGCCCAGAGACGCTGTGGCTGCCCCTGGATCCCTGGGAGTGTGGAAGGCCAGGTTGGACGGGGCTTGGAGCACCCTGGGCTAGTGGAAGGTGTCCCTGCCCATGGCAGGGGTGGCACTGGATGATCTTTAAGACCCCTTCCAACCCAAACCCAAATCCCAAAGCAATCTGAGATTCCACGACTGCTTCTCCGAGATGCTGGGATGTTCAGATGGAACAGCAGGAAAGGCTTTTTCACAGGAGGTTGTGCAGCACTGGAAGAGGCATTCAGGGAGGTGGGGGAATCTCCATCTTTGTGGAGCCTCTGTCTTGGAGGCTCTGGAATCAGGGATGTTGCCAAGCCCTGGCTGACCTGCTCAGGTGGTGGACACAGATGGTCAGACAGAGACCTCCAGAGTTCTCACAACACAAAGCCAAGTGTGTGACAGAAAACCTTTGCAGTCCCCTTATCAACCAGAGCTGGTGTCTGAGCAAAGGCAGACGTGAGGATTCAGCTGTGGGGATTTCAGGCTGCCTCACACGCTGCACCCTTACTGATCCTGCCTTTCCCCTGCCTGCTTCTCCCCTCTGCCAGCAGGATCAGCCCAAGGAATACTTTGGAAAAGCCCCATTATGTTCCTTTCTCTTCCTGTGCTGCTGACAGTGTGGGAAATCACCCTGGCTGTCAGTGTTGAGGGCAGCTTTTATCGGATGCCGGGCTTATCACAGCTCACCTTACGCATGGTGACAAGCTGCAGTGACAGCCAAACGCTCCTGCACAGGGGGGACAGGGCCAGGGGACGAGCCATTAGATCCAGGGATCTGCCTGGCCAGGGTGTGGAAGGGGAGCATCCCTCCCTGCCTTGCCCATGAGCTGGACTGACTGCTGCCAAACTGCTCAGGGAATTGGGTGTGGAGACCAAAATGCTGCTCCAAAGTCCATGGAAGCAGGACTAGAGCTTTGTTGGATCCCATGAGGGGGTGTTTTGGCAGTTCATTGTGTTTAATGAGCCAGCTGAGGAAGGGTTGAGGAAACCTTATCATTAGAGTGGAAGGCTTTTTTACTCCCTGTTTGTTTTCTCCTGATAAAATCCCTCTTTGAGGTCGTTACAACGCTCCATCCCACTGGATTTGTGTGGATTGAGCCCACACAGACTTGGTCCATCACTGACAGCAGAGCAGAGGCAGCAGAAACTCCACTGTGACACCGTAGTGGGAGTGGTCAGGCATTGGAACAGGCTGCCCAGGGAAGTCATGGAATCCCCATCCCTGGAATGTTCAGCAGGTGTCACATGGGGACATGGCTTGGTGGTGAACACGGCCGTGCTGGGTTAATGGCTGGACTGAAAGAAAAACAAGGTAAGAGTCACCTAAGCAGAAGAAAACCTCCAAAATGGAGACATTTCTGAGCGTTCCCTTGGCCTCCTTCACAGTTAATGGAAGGAAACCTGTGCTTAAAGGAGCGCAAATGGATTTATCCCAGCTGGTCACAGAAAGGACCTGGGGCAAGCACCTCAGACCCAGGCACACATTTTACTCACCTAAGGTTCAGCTCAGCTCCTTGCACTATTCATTCCTTGCTGCTTCTTCTGCTTTAGCGTTTTGCTCTTTAAAGGTGCCTTGCAATAAAGGGACCTTAAATCTCATCCCATTCCACCCCCTGCCATGGGTAGGGCCACCTTCCACCAGAACAAGCTGTTCCAAGCCCCATCCAACCTGGCCAAGACATGTCCAGCATCACATTGGCTTGGTCCCTTAGCCTGATGAGCAGTGACAACCAAGTTCATCTGGTAGCCCCTTCAACCAGGAGCCAAACTTGGACCCCAGATCATTCCTGACATGTGATTTCACTGACACAACGCACCAAAGTCTGGGCTCTTCCAAATGTTTGCAGTGATTTATCTCCTGCAATATAAAGAACAGCTTTGTACTGTAGTTTTCTTCAAAAGTTTAATTAAAAAGTTCTCTTCCTTTCTTTCTTTTTGTGCGCTGGAAAATGTACGAGGAGAAAGGAGGTGGATAAAAATAAAATAGAAGGGAAGTTTAAGCATGCAAATGTTGATTAAAAAATATCAACCCACTCTCCTGTGAAATGTTAACAATGGTTCCCATGGCTCCTGTCTCCCGAGTCAGAACAGGCCCAGTGGGTGAACTTTTGATTTCTGAAAGCACAGTCACCTCTGCAATGGGCACCACTGGTTACTCACCCTCAGCAAGGCAGTCTCTGCTCTACGGAGGAGATAAAATTACCCAGTGAGCTCCAGTGTTTGGAGAGGGATGTCAGTCAAATTCCAGCTCGGAACAAGCTCCACGTCTTCGAACAGCGTGGGAAGGCAGTAATGGGAACAAATCACCAGCAGGGACCATGGGTATTTCTTCCTCCATTTTTTGTGTGGATAAGTCAAACCTGGATAGCCCTGGAAGCCAAATCCAGGGATCTGATGGCATTCTCGAGTGAAATTCCCCACCCCAGCTGCTAAGGGAAATCACTCCAACGATCATTCCTGACTTGTTAACACCACCTCCCACTCTGTGCGTCCTCGAAGAAACAAATAAACCCTTTAACAGTCATTTATTAAGTATCTAATTGTCACTCTCACTTTGCCCACTTCACAGTGATATTTAGCACTTCCACCAGCCTGTGGGAGTTTCACAGTGTTCATTTCGGCTGGATTGAAGAGCAGTAGCAGCCTCTGTGTGTTTCTCCAGAGCTTGCTCCTTTACCTCCTCCTCCTCTCTTCCCAGCAGCTCAGCAGATCTGTGCTTCCAATCCATATGAGCACTAGAAAGACATTCACTTCCCATAAGGATTCCCTAATCCTTTTGGTAGCCAGCATTGCAAGGCAGGGAGCAGGATCAGGACAGTGGGAAGAGTTGTAGGTTTTTTCTAAGATCTTGGAGCAGCTGCACCACTCCTCGATGAAGAGATCACGGCAGGTGGCTTTGACATCTCCAGCCACCATCAGGTGGCCCCAAAACACGTCAGGTGTGCGATGCCCTTGGCAAGCAGGATGTGGGATGGGGACAACTCATCCCACACCGTTTCTCTCTGACTGATTCTGTGGCTAAGGCTGCTTCAGCCGGGGCAGATTGTGGGGTTGCCCTAGAAAAGCCATGGCAAAACCATCCCTGTCCAGGATTTCAGGGCACTGGGTACCTTTCCGGCAGTCAGGCTCAGCACAGGCTGCCCTGCAGGTGTTAACTCAACTTTTGGGTGGAATTTGATGGGAAACTTGAAAAAAGCCATGTTTGGGAATGAAAAAAACAGCAGTTGAGCTGGGCCAGGTTTAAAGTCGACCAAGAGCAGGTTGAGTAAGAGCAGGAGGGTGGAAGAACAAGGCAAGCACACAGGGATGCATCCCAGGATGCTCCTGAGATGGATGGGCTGCTGTTGATTTAATAACAGAATGTTCCTTGGTGGTTGAGTTTCTCTGTTATTTTTTCTCTAAATCCTTGGCATTATGAGAAGGAGTTGCCCAGTTTATCTGTGCTTTGCAGGAAAAAAAGGAGCCTTCCTTTTGCAAGGTTTGAACTGTCACCCAACCACCCTGTATGGAGCTCCTGGCTCTTGTTAGGAAATCCTTCATTGCAGGGCACTCGGGATTTTACAGCCCTTTATCTCGTGTGGCATCAGCTCCCCCTTTTCTGGACTGAAGGAGCTTGGTCTCTGTGACATTTGCCTGGAGTCCTCAGCATAAGAAGGATGTGGAGCTGCTGGAGTGAATCCAGAGGAGGCCATGGAGATGCTCCCAGGGCTGCAGCCTCTCTGCTCTGGAGCCAGGCTGGCAGAGCTGGGAGTGTTCACCTGGACAAGAGAAGGCTCCAGAGAGACCTCAGAGCCCCTTCCAGGGCCTAAAGGGGCTCCAGGAGAGCTGGAGAGGGACTGGGGACAAGAGCTGGAGGGACAGGACACAGGGAATGGCTTCCCACTGCCAGAAGGCAGGGATAGATGAGATATTGGGAAGGAATTCCTGGCTGTGAGGGTGGCGAGGCCCTGTCACAGGTTGTTCAGAGAAGCTGTGGCTGCCCCTGGATCCCTGGAAGTGTCCAAGGCCAGGTTGGACGGGGCTTGGAGCACCCTGGGCTAGTGGAAGGTGTCCCTGCCCATGGCAGGGGTTTGGAACGGGGTGATCATTAAAGTCCCTTCCAACCCAAACCGTTCTCTGAATGTACAGAAACTGTTCCACCATCCTTGTCTGAACCTTTCCTTGCTCTGCGTCTCCTCTGGGGGATGAGCGAGGGCCACAAGCACACCGCAGGCAGCATCCTGGACAGCGCAGCAGCAGCAGCAGCAGCAGCAGCAGCAGCAGCAGCAGCAGCAGCAGCAGCAGCAGCAGCAGCAGCAGCACGATTCCCCATTCGCTTCCTTCCCTCCCCAGCTCTCCCTTTTATCCGACCTTGCTCTTCCTGACCCATTCCCAGCTGCAGGAGCCGGGCCGGCTGCAGGGCTGGCAGCAGCACATTGCAGCCGTCTGCCCGCGGAGGATGCGGAGCGGTGAGAAGGTTCCCAGCCCTCCCTGCAATGCTTTTCCCCCCTCTCCGCCCTGCCTGGCTGCGATTGCTCTGCCTCCTCTGGCACAGATGGCTGGAGGTTTTGCTGAAGCTCAAATCCCAGTGTAAGGACTGCCAGGCCCCCGTGCTCCTGTGGGGAGCTCTTGGCCACCGCGGCCATCGGGCAGCGACAGCTCCTCGTGCCCCTCTCTTCCCGTTGACCGAGAGTGGGTTTTGTTACAAACAGGTTGGTGGATTTAATTAGGAGCAGCAAAACATTTTGATTTATGCTTCCTGCCCGCCTTACCTCCTCCCTTGCCTCTCTGCCTCTCCAGCTTCACGCTTGTCAGAGCAGATATTTTTAATATATATATATTTATCACAAGCCGCTCCTTCAGCGCTACAGGCAAAGCTTTTAGCAGGGGAGAAGATGCCCGGCTTACAAGTAGCTCTCCAATTACTATTGCTTGCTTTAGTGATTTTCTAGGAGAGGCAAAGGGCTGGATCCTGGCTGTTTCCCTTTCCCCCACAGCGAGACACTCGCTGCTTCCCGTGGCGTCATCCCCCAGCTCTCCTGGGTGGCACAGCCACATCTCCATGGTGGGAAAATGTTTCCTCTTTGCCCTGATTTGCACTTGGTCCAGGGAGGAGATTTCTGGCTGATTTTCCCCCTCCCCAGACACCAAGGCATTAATAAAATACCTCCCCTGGCCTGTTAGTCTTGAGATTACCAAGAGGTGAACTAAATCCCAGGGCTGGGGTGGCAGGAGGGGAACATCTCCGCAACCACAGTTTGTCAGATCCGTGTCTGAGCTCGGATTCATGGATTGATGTGAACGAGATTCCTTTCTCCCAGCCTGGGATCCACGTGTGGGTCTGTCCATAATCCAATGAGTCACTTCAATGCTGTTTTTAGGTCAAATTTAGAGCTACGCCTCCTTCCAGAGCAAAGACTGGGGGATGGGATGGGGAGAAGGGGATGCAGGGATGGGATGCAGGGATGGGGCGGCTGAGCGCTGATCCCATCACACATCCACAGCAGGATAGGCTCCTCCATCCCTCCCTGCCAGGCAGCCAGGAGCAGAGATCTGATCTCTGCTGCCGTGGCTCCGGGGAGGCTCTGCCCAGAGCCGCCGTCTGCAGCTCGGGAGGGAAACCAGAGAAAGGCAGGAGGGGAACGGGAGTGCAGAGGGAAATGCCAGAATCTGAGCAAAGTGCAGCTCATGTAACGTCTCCGGGAATGTCAGGATGGGGAAAGGACAGGGACAGCTTGGCCATGGTCTCTTGATGCCTCTACGTGGAGCAGCAACCTGATAGAGCAAATTTTCTCCTTATCTTTAGCTGCTTCCTTGCATCATCCATGAGCAAACCCTTTGCCTTTCCAATGACAATAATTGCATCTGTATGAAGCTACAGACGCCTTTAATATTTTATTTTATTTTATTTTATTTTATTTTATTTTATTTTACTTTTTAAAAATTTTATTTTACTTTATTTTATTTTGTGTTCTTTTATGATTTATTGCGCCTTGATAATGTCACACAGCAATGGGTCACTACGAGTGGCAGGCACTGAATGTGAAGTTTAAAAAATGAAATGCAGTCAGGAAGAAGAGTTTTGCCAAGAAGTGACATTCCCTACGTTTCTAAAAAGAGCTTTCCCAAATCATTCCAAGTCTTTTACACAAAACCATCAAAATACTCATTTCTTTACTCCAGTTTGACCTCAAAACTGAATTCCCAGCTTTACATCAGACAGCAATTCCCAGTTTCACCTCTCTGCCAGCAGGAGATTGTTTGTATAGATGTAGAAATGAATAAATAAACCACGTATATGGTCATATTTATGATCTATATAAACATATATGGTTTATTTATATAAATATATAGCTCATAAATCAGATTTTATTATTTATATATGCCATATAGCTCTCTGTATACAGGTATATGCACCTGAAATGAATAAATAAGCCATAGATTCATATAGGTTTGCACATATATATAAACTTATATTTGTGTTAAAGGTATGTATTTATATACATGGTGTGTTTGCTCACTGTGTATTTTTCCTTGGAATTCTTTGTCCTGTGTGGTGCTTATAAACGTAAAAAAAAAAATCGAAACTGTTTAAAAATTAATTCCAGAATCATTACATAAAAAGATTTGTGGGCAAAATCCTGGGAAAGATGAAAGTGGTGCGAGGGTCTGGTGTGGGAAAGAGGATTTGGGTGCCTGTGGAGGCAATCTCTGAACCAAGGAGGAGGCCGGACCAGAATTGTGGGGTTCACCCCACTTGGCACTCTGGCAATGGACAGATTTCCAAATGAGGTATTTAATATAAATTAATTCCTAATTTATCTCAGCCTGAGGCAGGGCTGCAGGAGCTGGACGTGACCCATGCCAAACCCCCCCTGCCCTGGGCTGATCCCCCAGTGTGGGCAGCAGGGCAGGGGGGGATTCTGCCCCTCTGCCCCGCTCAGGTGAGACCCCACCTGCAGAGCTGCCCCCAACTCTGGGGTCCAGCACAGGAAGGACGTGGAGGTGTTAATTAGGGGGATGGAGCAGCTCTGCTGTGAGGAAAGGCTGAGAGAATTGGGATTGTTCATCCTGGAGAAGGCTTTGGGATGACCTGACTGTGACCTTCCAGTACCTGAAGGCAGCCTACAAGAAAGAGGGGGAGAGACCATTTACAAGGGCCTGGAGCGACAGGACACAGGGAATGGCTTCCCACTGCCAGAGGGCAGGGATAGATGGGATACTGGGAAGGAATTGTTGGCTGTGAGGGTGTTGAAGCCCTGGCACAGGTTGGCCAGAGAAGCTGTGGCTGCCCCTGGATCCCTGGAAGTATCCAAGGCCAGGCTGGACAGGGCTTGGAGCAACCTGGGATAGAGGAAGGTGTCCCAGCTCATCCTCCCTCTCCCCATCCCAGAGAGCGATTCCTCCAGAGGATGACGCTGTGGGAGGCTGTCTATGGGACATGAGTCACCCTCTGCACCTGCCCTTTGCTCTCCCTGGGCTGCAGAGGATTCCCAGCTGACATCAGACATCTGGTGCTGGAGTCAGGAATAACCTGGAGCCCTGCGCATCCGCTGCCCACAAACCCCGAGGTGCTGCCAATATCTCATGGAGACCTGCAGTCCCCAAACCATGACAAAAACAGGGACCAGGAGGAGAAGCCAAGGGGATCTCTCCGTCCCACCAGGCGTGGCTGCATCACAGCACTGCCACCACCCACCCATCAAAAGCGTTCCACACAGACCTCCTCATCCCAGGCTCCTCACCCAGCCTCTCCTCCTGCCTCTGTGACCCAACCCTCACCTTCAGGGGTGGTGGCACCATCTTGGAGCTGTGTCAGGCTCTGGGAACCAGGGGTGAAGCCACACCGGCTGCAGGTGGCACTCCCAGCATGTCTGCAAAGGGGCTCCTTCCCACGAAGTCGGTCAGGGAATCTTCCCCTCGCCGAATGATGAGCCTGAAAGTCTTTGACAGCGTCCCTCGAAGGCACTGTCAGACGTGATTGTCTCGGACGTGCCACCCCAGGCACAGGCAGCCTCTTGCTGATCTGGGATGAGACAGGATGGGGAAAGGAAGGTTTAATTTATTACTGCTTTTCCTTCTCCACCTGCCTGTCCATCCAACTCCGTCGTGGTGTGGAATGGCATGAGCAATCCCACAGGACTTGCTGAGCACCAGGAAGTCTGGGAGACACCCTGCCAGCTCGCAGGAGGCTCTGCAGAGCTCTCAGTGCGTCACTGTGCTCTCACCCACCGGGTGGAGCTCCCTGGGCATCTGCAAAATGCTCATTAACACAAGGGAGGCATTTCCCAGTGACTCTGTTTGCTGTCCCCCAAAGGGAGATGCCCATTTGTCAAAAGGAAATGCTTTAAGTGGGAAAACACCAGTGTCGGGGAAGGCAATCAGGAGTTGTCACCATGGATTCACTGAAGGGAAATCGTGTTTGACCAACCCAATTGCCTTCTGCAGTGAGACAACCACCTGGATGGATGAGGGGAGAGCAGAGGGTTTTGTGTACCTGGACTTCAGCAAGGCTTTTGACTCTGTCTCCCATCATATCTGTTAGATAAACTCAGGAAATGTGGATGAGAAGAGTGGATGAGCTGGACTGAGAACTGTATCATAAGTGTGGTGCTTAGGGGCATGGTTTAGGGCTGGACCTGGCTGTCTGAACTTACTGGTTGGACTTAGGTCTTGAAGGTCTTTTCCAGCGATTCTGTGATTCCATGAACTGGCCAAAAAGCAGAGCCCAGAGGGCGTGATGAGGGTCTGGTTGGAGGCCTGTCACTTGTGGTGTCCCCCAGGGTTCAATACTGGGCCCAGAATTGTTTAACTTGCTTGTTAATGACTCTGATGAAGGGACAAGTGCCTCCTCAAGAAGTTCAGTGATGACACAAAGCTGGGAGAAGTGGCTGATCACCCCAAGGGCTCTGCAGCCCTTCAGAGGGACCATGATGGATTGGAGAGATGGGCAGAGAACTGTCTGAAATTCAGCAAAATGCAGGTTGTGCACCTGGGGAGGAACAACCCCAAGCACCAGCACAGGCTGGGGGTGACCTGCTGGAGCAGCTCTGCAGGGAAGGATCTGGATATCCTGATGGACAACTGGCTGTCCATGGGCCAGCAGTGCCCTGGGGGGCCAAGAAAGCCAAAGGGATCCGGGGATGCACCAGGAAGAGCATTTCCAGCAGGTCAGGGAGTGATCCTGTCCCTCTGCTCAGCCCTGTGAGGCACATCTGGGGTGCTGTGTCCAGGTCTGGGCTTCTCAGGACAGGAGGGACACAGCTCCTGGAGCAGATCCAGCAACAAAGATGATGAAGGGCCTGGAGCATGTCCCTGATGAGAAAAGGCTGAGGGAGCTGGGGCTGTTCAGCCACGAGAGCAGCCCCAGCTGAGAGGGGCCCTCAGCCCTGTGTGTCCCTGTGTGCAGGGAGGGCTCAGAGCAGGGCCCAGGCTCTGCTCAGGGCCCCAGCAAAGGCACCAGAGGAACGGGCAGGAACTGATCCCAGCATGTTCCACCTGGACATGAGGCAGAACTTTCCTGTGCAGCGAGCGAGCCCTGAACAGATTGTCCAGAGAGGGTGTGGAGCCTCCCTCACTGGGGATATTCCAGACCTGTCTGGACACAATCCTGTGCCCTGTGCTCTGGGATGAGCCTGCTGGAGCAGGGAGGTGGGACCAGAGGAGCCACTGTGGTCCCTTCCAGCCTGACCTATTCTGGAATTCATGGGAAGTGGGCTTTTTTGGGTCCAAGATGGTCTCCTTTCTCCATATTTCATCTTCTGAAGTAGCTAATCATGTCCACATGGGGTGTGTCTCCCACACCTCGGCATGTTCAAGGAAGAGGGAGACCAAGAGCTGGAAGGCAAATCTGCAGGTGTAGGCGTAGCCTTTCTGTCCCAATTTTACCTTCTTGCCCTTGTTTTACAGGGAGTCCCAAGCTGAGAAAGGCAAACCAGACCCTTTATCCCATCCAGGATCTCCAGACCTTTGAGGAGGTTCTTGTTAAGCCCATGCTCAACATCCACCCTGGCTTGTCCCTTTGTTGTTCATGCCCTGCGCCCTTGGTGTTAATCCCAAAGTCATTTTACACTTAAAATTCACACATCCACCCCAAAACGCCTCAGAAAAAATGAGGGGAGATACATGGAGAGATCAGAGGGGCTTTCTGCAGCTGGGCTCTGCAGGAGCCATCTCTCATCCATCCCCATCCATCCTCCATCTCCATCCTCTGGATCCGCCCGCTCAAGCCGGTTTTGACGAGGATTTTTTGGAGCCTGGGAGGGGAGCGTTTTTCCTGTGGAATCCACAGAACGGCAGGTTCCAGCTCCCGAGCTGGCTCTCAAACACAGAGCCAAACCATCCCCAGCTCTCCCTGTGCTCATTAACGTGCAACTGGGAGAGAGGCAGGAACTTCCTAATGACTCATGGCTCCAGAGCGGTGCCGGCGCTTTTGTTATTCCTCGTGTCGGAGCTGGTTCCACCTTTGATTCCGCTGGTGCTGGGAGGGGACTGCTGACAGCAAGGGCTGAAAGCTGGAATCATCAGGAGAGGAGATGAAGGCCCAGCCTAACACCTTTTTTTTTTTTTGTCCTGTGCATTTAAAGAGCTGGGCTGGATAATCTGGAGGTTTGGATGGCAGGAAACACCTGGCTTTTGAATGGTTGTAGCAATTTAAATGGGGGAACTCAGAGGCAGTTGAGTTTTGGGTTTTTTTCATCATCTCTTTTGCATGGTTTTTTTGAAGTGGCAGGCATGGGAAGAGCTGGAGTTAACTGGTATATGCTGTAATTCCTGCTCACCGCTGGGAAAACAGGCAGAAAACCATCAGAAAATCAGCCCCATAACTCCAGGAGCAACAGAGCAGTTTATTTGCCATGAAAGATACAGATCTGGCTTTCACAACAGCATCACCAGGGAGTTTGAGCATCATTTCCCAAAAACAGGAGGGTGAACAGGATCCTCTGCTGTACCTTGTAATGAGTTGGTGAAGCCAACTGAGACAGCAGAAGACCTGGATTCAGATCTTCTCCAAAATGATTTGCAGGGCCACAGGCCAGAGTGAGCTTTATTTATCACCTTCATATCCCACCCCCAGCACTGGCTGTGGGGCTGGTGACTGTCCAGCGCACACAGGGGTGATGCTTTCACCGTGCTGGCTCCTCCAAAGAGCACATCCAAAGGGTACAGCCCATCCTGCAGCTGACCAAGGCCAAGCTGGACAGAGCCCTGAGCAAACTGGGTTGAAGATATCACTGCCCACAGCAGGGGTGTAGCACTGGATGGCCTTTAAGGGCCCCTTCTAACCTAAAACTCTTCTATGATTCTACCAAAACACATTGTATTTCAATTATCACACCATTACATTATTGTAGCCATTGGGATTATTTTTTTCACTGCAAACCAACCAAACCTCACAGGCACTACCATTTATTGCACTCTGTTGTTTTTGCAGGCGATAGGTGATTTACTGAAGTGTTAATTTCCTATAGCAAAAGTTATAATGGGAAACCAAAGTAAAATTGATTTTAAATTACCATGGCAAGCTTGCAGAAACACTCCCATTATTCAGAGGAGTGGGTGAAGGCACTGCAGTTTTCACTGCTGGGAAGGAAAATACCTTATTTAAGATCAGGGGCTCTTGAGTGGCACTGCCAGGTTTTGGTGACACCATCATGGTGGAATCCTGTTATTAGGGAACATTTTCTTGGCTGAGAACAACCTGGTCCATGAAGAAAAGCCATGTTACTGTTGGTTATTTATTGTTTTTTTCTTGAAATGATTCTGGCGGGGATGGTGCTGTGGCAATCACCAAGAAGCTCCCTCGACTTGGATCAGGGTAGCAGCAGGAATTGCAGGCATGACTTTGCCTCCTGGCGACTTGTCCTTGATATTCCTAAAAGCAAGGATCGCCCCTTCCTGCATGGACAGCTGCCCTCAGTTGGTGCTTCCCGAAAAACACCATTTTTCACTCGAAGGCTGCTGTCCTAAATTAACTTTCACTGAGGGAGGCCAGGGGAGAGGGAGGGGGGCAGACTGCAAAGCCCAAACACAAAAATCTGCCTGAGCCAAGGCGATGTTTCTTGGTGCTGGGATGGATCAGAAGCAAAATGCAAAATAATCAGTCTAATTGTGATAAAAAACTAGACCCGAGGACCCTCCTGAAGCCCTAATAATGAGTTGTGGGGTGACATCCTGAAGGCTTTGCCCTTCTCCAGGGGCTGTCCAGGGGTGAGCAGGCTCTCGGTGTTTGGGGACAGGATCCTGTGCAGGACTAAGGCTCTGCAGAGGCAGCAGCTCTCTCGGGCTGCCTTGAGCTCATGGCACCGGAGATGGTTTCCCGTGGAGTACTGAGAATGTGGCGTTATTACATCCTGTCCTTCCTGTCTGAGGAGAGCACAGCTACGGAGGAGCTGCCCTGCTGTCTGTACCCCATTCCCTGCAGGCTCTGGATGGGCCCACCTGGTTTTGAAGGCTTGGAGCCTTCCAGAGCGTGGATGTGGACAGATTCTTCCTATTGGCCTCAGGGCCAGACACCGACCCTGAAGTTCTCAGTTAATTACTTTATATGAGGTCCCAGAGACTGGAACAAAGCTCGATGCTACAAACAATTCCTTTCCTCGGCCCAGTAAATGACATGAGCCCTAAAACTGCTCGTTCCTCACCTGGTGCTTCTGCTCCATAAATATCATGTAAGGAAAGGGCCCATTTGTGCTCGGGAGCATGTGGGGACTCCAGGATTGGACACGAATAATTCATGGGAATGTTTGCTCCCCCAAGCAGAAGGATGAGATCAGACAGATCATTTGAATTACCCGTTGCCTTGGCTGCGTCCGAGGGTTCACACGCAGATGTTGAGAGCACCCACAGCAGTAATGTATTTATTGACTTCAAAACCATTCCTAATCCAGCCTGGATTCTAGGGAAAGGGGAAAGGGAGGCATTTGTACAAAAAGATGGATCTGTGACCAAATGGAGGCAGGGTGATCTCAGAAATGTGGGTTTCACTGTGCAAGACACCATGGGCAATTGACTCTGATTTCCTAAATCATGGCTATGCTTGTCTGAGGAGTGGAGTCCTGGTGGGTACAGCTTCAGAGCAGAAACCACTGCCATGACATGTCCAGGGAAGGGAGCGGAGCTGGGGAAGGGGCTGGAGCCCCAGGAGTGGCTGAAGGAGCTGGGAAAGGGGCTCAGCCTGGAGAAAAGGAGGCTCAGGGGGGACCTTGTGGCTCTGCCCAACTCCCTGACAGGAGGGAGCAGCCAGGGGGGGTCGGGCTCTGCTCCCAGGGAACAGGGACAGGATGAGAAGAAAAAGCCTCAAGCTGTGCCAAGGGAGGTTTAGATTGATTATTAGGAAAAAATTCTTCCCTGTAAGGGTTGTCAGGTGTTGGTACAGGCTGCCCAGGGAAGTTTTGGTGTCACCATCCCTGGATGGATTTAAAAGCTGTGCAGATGTGGCACTTGGGGACATGGCTCAGTGGTGAACATGGTTGGAATTGGTGATCTTAGAGGTATTTTCCAACCTAAATGATTCTATGACTCCATGAGAACCAAATGTCTGGAATGGAGCAGGGATGGACAACAAGCACCTAAATGAGACACGGGGCTGGGTGTGATAAGTCAAGAACCTAAATTTACTGATTGTTTTCAACTGAAATCAAACCCTGCCATACCTAACCCTAAACTCTTCAGATCTGGGGGTTCCACTGAACGGCAAAAGTCTCCCTTGAATCACTGCTGTGATTCAAATCCATCCCTGAGAGTTAAGGAGCTTTGGTAGGCTAGGTAATGGTACAGGAAATGATGTCAGAAGCAAAGTCTCAAAAATCATGGTATCACAGGATCACTCAGGCTGGAAAAGACCTCCAAGATCATCGAGTCCAACCTGTGACCGATCCCCACCTCATCGCCCAGCCCAGAGCACTGAGTGCTGTGTCCAGACATTCCTCAGACACCTCCAGGGGTGGGGACTCCAAACCTCCCTGGGCAGCCCCTTCCAGTGCCTGACCACCCTTTCCATGAGAAAATTCCTCCTGATGTTCAACCTGAACCTCCCCTGGCCCAGCCTGAGCCCCTGACAAATGTAGCAGCAGCCTCTGTGTAAGTGGATAAAGGGAATTTGTTTTTCCTCATGTCTCAGGTGTGTGGAGTGTTGCAGGGCAGGTGTGCACAGACTGGTGGGACAATCTCATTGTGCTTCGAGATGTCCTGATGAGACTCAGAAATTACCAACAAGTCTCAGCACAGTTTTATGCCCTAGAGAGCTGAGGGTCACTCTTTCCCACAGGTGTCCCCTGAAATCCATTCTTTCAGGCAAGTTTCCTCTAAGGAAAAGCGATTTCAGTTTCCCCTTCCTAGATTAGATATTAAGAGAAATGTCTTTAGAGAAAGGGTCATAGAGCATTGGAACAGGCTTCCCAGGGAAGTGGTGGAGTCACCATCCCTGGAAGTGCTCAAAAATTGTGTGAACGTGGCACTTGAGGACATGGTTTAGTGGTGAACATGGTGGTGGGGCTGGGCTAACAGTCCGAGACAACCTTAAAGGTCTTTTCCAGCCTCAATGATTCCATGATTCTGTGATTCCTGCCAATCTCTAAAAGTACCTGGACTGGTTTTTCAGCCTCAGCCTCGACCCCTCTAACAGGGTTTGGAGGGGACCTGTCTGAGTGAACAAAAACCGGCTGGGATGATGATGGGGTGGTGGTGTCAGAAGGGGCTTTTCTCCTCTTCCCCAGCCGTACATAAATAAGGTTGAGGGAGGGGCATGAATGCCTTTGTGAGGGGCTGTGGTCTTTGGCAGGGTTCCTGACCTCACCTGACCCATCAGCAAAATTCCCAACTCACCCAGATTCCCACTGTCCTCCTTCCCTGATGGCTGAGATGAGGCAGCGTCGGTGGGAAACCAAGGGTCAGGTTTTGGCTCCTGCACAAGCTCCCTGTGTGACTGCAGGAGATTTACTGCATCTCTCAGTGCCTCGGTCCCCTGCTGTTAATAACACATCCTTTCTTTTGCTGTGGTTCTGTCCTTGTCAGTTTAGATTGCAAATCCTTTAGGGCAAGAGCTGTCTCTTACTCTGTGTGCGCTCCGGACTCGGCACAATCCAACTCTGATCTCAGCAGAAGCCTTTTAACATCACTATCACATAAATATCAGTGATACCTGGGAGCCAGGGCTCCTGGGTTCCGTGCCTGGGTCTCTCAACCCTGCACTGCAGCCAGGGATGAGTTTATTTTTACCCATTGTTAAAATAAGGGATGTCTGGAAGAGTGATCAGAAGGCTGAGGAGAACAGGATCTGTTTATGAATAAGTTTAGTGTGGGGTTGATGGGGTGCAAGAGTCAAAAAAACAGTTGGGAATGAAGACTATGGATTAGACTTGGCTTCCTGATAAAAAGTCCTAAAGGAAACAATGGAAGGGGTTGCACTTACTCATAGAACTGCTCCAACACCAGAGCAAAGGATTTGTGGGAAGTGTCTTGGCTCCACTCCGTGACTGTTATCCTGCTCCTTCACACTTCCCAGCCTTCTCCATTTGCTCCCACAACAAGCAAAGCTGTCCAGGGAGATTTGTTCTGCCCATGTTCTGCTCTTTGCTGCTACAAACCCACCAGGGGAGCTTCCAAACCCCCTTTGGGTGCTGTCCCCTTCTCTAAGTGCCGAGCAGTGACATCTTTGAGCTGGTGACAGGGGGACCAGCAGCCCCGGAGGCTGCAAGGACAGAAGGTCCTGGTAGCTGTGGCTTGCAGGGACATGCAGACTGTGCTGTCAGCCTCACAGCAAGGGATCCTTCCAGCTGGTTTGGGCAGCAGGGGCAAGATTCCCATGGGAAACAGATCGATGGAGCAATGAATAGAGCGAGGAGGAGGCGGAGATGCCTCTTCCTTGTCCGTGGTAGGGTGGAGTCATCCTGCCTGGTTCCGTGGCCTGTAGAGATTCCCCCTCTGGACTGAGACCCAGGAGCTCCATTCCACTGTCCAAACTGTTCAAGACACTCTGGGCAGCTCAGTGCACCCTCAGACTTGAGTCTAGAAGGGCAGAGGTCTTCTTCATGCCCTGTATCCCACTTGCCAGCAGTCCATGGATATCTTTGATATCCTCTGGAACAGTGCCAGATGCCTGTGAGTCTTGCCCCTGGCCTCCAGCTTCTTCAGAGATGCCTTGGAGAAGCCAGCAGGAGGTGCTGGAGCATTTCCAAAGGATGGAAACAGAGCTGGGAAAGGGTCTGGGGCACTGAAGTCTGATGAAGAGTGGCTGAGAGATCTGGGAAAGGGGCTCAGCCTGGAGAAAAGGAGGCTCAGGAGGGACCTTGTGGCTCTGCACAACTCCCTGACAGGAGGGGACAACCAGGCAGGGGTCAGGCTCTACTCCCAGGGAACAGGGACAGGACAAGGGGAAATGGCCTCAAGATGAGCCAGGGGAGGATTAGGTTGGATATGAGGAATGATTTATTCACTGAAAGGGCTGCCCAGCCCTGGGACAGCTGCTCAGGGCAGTGGTGGATTCACCATCCCTGGATGGATTCAGGAGATGTGTGGATGCGGCACTTGGGGACATGGGCCAGTGGCAGACTTGACCCTGCTGGGTCAACACTTGGACTTGATGATCTTTCAGAGCTTTTCCAATCTCAGTGATTCCATGATTCCATGATTATGCACAGGATTGATCTCCATGGGGATTCCATTGGAAGGCAGCACCACTCCTCCGGGTGGGGAAGGACATGGAAACCATGGGAGAGGGTCTGTTCTAGACAAGAAATACTCATGGCATGCGTCACCTTCCCAAAGCCGTGTGTTTGCTCCACAGGGGAAAAAAAAAGCCAAATTAAGAGATGACGGAAACAAAAAATATCCCAGCCAGCCCTGGGAGCTCCCATTCCAGCTGTCAGATGGGAATGCATTCCATTTCAGCATGAACTTTGCTGCCCACAGGAAAATCACCTTCCTACCTGTTAGCATGGCACTGCCACAGCCTCCGTGTCCCCTAAATCTTTTCTGTGGGGGTAAATACAAGTGATTCCTCAAAATGACTTCTCAAAATGACAGCAAGGAGGTGAGAGGCATCTGATAGGGAAGTGATGCCAAGGAGATGGGAGACATCTGGTATCAGCCATCAGCTCTCAGTCGTTAGTCTGGACCCTTCTGTAGTCAAGGGAAGGAGACAGGAAATCCGTGGGAGGTGTTGCAGACACTTATCTGGAGATGGGGTGAGTGGCTTTCTGGAAATCTCTCTCTTTCTCTCTGTTGATAAATGAGAGACTAGAGATGATGAGTTTGGATCAGCTTTCCCACTTTTGAACAGCTGAAGTAAGGGAGGAAATCCCATTTGAGGAGACTTGGGTCAACTGTGGGGGCTCCAGAAAGATTTCCAGTTGCGTGAGCTGGAGCTTCACAAAAAAAGCTGTGACCAGCTGGAGCATCCAGGGCCACCCCAGGGGCTTGGGGTATCAGAGGGGGGGAACATATGACACAAAATATTCCATACAAGCCAGGGACAAAGGCTGCACGAGGAAAGCACGGGGAAAGGGATTGGATCCCGAAGCTGCTTTAAAAGGCGCAGGCTCGGTGTCCTGCTTTTGGCTGTCACCTCAAGCGGCAGGACACACAGGCAGGGGGGAGGGAGGTGGAGACTTTAATTCCCTCCAGAGCCTGGAGATGACTCAAGCCTGCAGCATCCTCTTTCCAGCAGCGTGTCCTCATGAGGCCACGGTGGAAACCCGGCCCGCTGGCACCCGGCCACCCCGCGCGGCCGAGGGAGCGTTTCCGGCGGCTGGGAATCGAGCCCCGGCAAAATCCTCTGCGGGCCACCCTTGGAGCCAGCAGATGAGAGCCTTCCTGACACACTGCCCTGTCCCAGGAGGTGTTCCAGGGTTGGATATCCTGCCCAGCAGCCCCAACACAGGAACCTGAGAGCTTTGTCTCCTCAGTCGGCTCAGGGGGGGTTGAGGGGTTTGTCTGGGATGTTTGATGGCCAAGGTCAAGTCCTACCTTCATGTGCAGCAAAGAAGGGCTTGGAACCCACAGGAAGAGGTGTGAACCCACAGGAAGGGATCTGAATCCACAGGAAGGGATCTGAACCAATAAAAAGGGATTTGGACACACAAGGAGGGATTTGAACCCACAAGGAGGGATTTGAATGTACAAGAAAGGGTTTGAACCTACAGGAAGGGGTTGGAACCCACAGGAAGGAATTTGAACCCACTGAAAGGGATTTGAACACGAGGAGGGATTTGAACCTACAAGAAGGGTTTTGAACCCACAGAAAGGGATTTGAACCCACAAGAAAGGGTTTTAATCTACAAGAAAGGATTTGAGTCTACAGGAAGCAGATTTGAAACCACAAGAAGGGATTTGAACACAGAGGGAGCAGATTTGAACCCACAAGAAAGGATTTGAACATACAGGAAGGGGTTCGAACCCACAGGAAGGGATTTGAAACAATAAAAAATGGATTTGAACACACAAGGAGGGATCTAAACCCACAAGAAAGGGTTTTAACCTACAAGAAAGGGTTTGAATCCACAGGAAGGAGTTTGAACCTAAAAAAAGGGCTCCGAACCTACCTGGACGCTCCCCTGGGTGGCAGGAGAGGGCACACAGGGACTGCTCCTAGTTGGATGCTGAAGTCTGGGCCAACATGTGGGATGGTCTGTTGGAGGCAGGGAAGGATGGAAGATGAAATGATGAATCTTCTGGTGGACTAGGACAGTCACTGGTGTTGGCCAGGCCTTCCTGTGTCTGCCTGCCATAGCTTACCTGCTCAGGGAGCTCGAAAACTTGATGTTTTAGGGCTCAAATAATGAGGTTTTAGACTAGGATTTGAAGGATTTGTGTCTTGGGCTGACACACTCAGGGTCAGCTGCAAATTTTTAGCTGGTCGGGCCCTGGCTGTGGAGGCAAAGGGCAACCTGAGCCAGACTGGGATTTTGTAATGCAAGAGTTGTGTCAAATCCCAGCTCCCTATGGATGCTCTGCAATCCCAGGTTCATAGGCAGGACATCTCTGGGAGCTGGTTCCAGCCAGGTCTGTTGGAAGGTCTTTCCAGATCCCTGCAAACACAGGAGGTGACAAATGCCACCATCCCATGGTAGTTGAGGTCCTGACTCCTGTGGAGGGCCAGGCAGGACTTCCAGGAGCAGGAGGGCTGACAGGCAGTGCCAGGCTGCACCCGGGCACTGCTGCAGGGCTCCTTGGAACACGTGCCCAGGGAGCTGGCACGTCCCTCCCCTGCAGAGCTGTCCCCTGAGCCACGGCCAAGAGCCACTAGCAGCAGTGTGCAGGACAGGTCACTCGAAGGTGGGGTGATGGGAAGAGAAGGGTCCCAAAAGCAGGAGATGGGCTGTGGCACCTCAGATCAGCTTCAGGGACCTGGCTGGGGAGAAGTGGGTGGTGGGAGGGAGTTCCCCAAGGAGGAGCTGGGGGAAGCAGGGAAAGAGCATTTTGGGCTAGGGGTGAGACCCTCACTGAATCCCAGAGTGGTTTGGGGTGGAAGGGACCTTAGAGATCATCCAGTCCCACCCCTTGCCATGAGCAGGGACACCTTCCACTGTCCCAAATTGCTCCACACTCCATCCATCCTGGTCCTGAACACTTCCAGGGATGGGGAGTCCACAACTTGTCCGGGCAACTTCTCAGCTGACCGCAGTGACACCGGAGTTTTGATTCAACCCATAACTGCAGCCCCCCAAGTGCAATTCCTTCAGCTCCTCAGCAACCAAAACATCTGCTCTGCTCCTGTTTAAGAGCAGATCCCTGGAGTGTGGGAATCTCCTCCAGGTCCATCCCAACAGGCGGCTCCACCACCTTTCCCAGCCAACTCTGCAACCTCCAACACACAGCCTGGGCTTTCCCAACCACTCTGGCCACACAGCTTCCTTCTGGAGAGGAAAACTTCCATGTTCTCCATTGCCTGGGATCCTTGCCTCACTGCATTGGTTTAAATCATCCCTCCCGGAGGCAAGATCAGAGGAGATCAGGAGAAAAACATTGGAAGCCAAGGCCAGGGTTTTGGAGGCAGCACACAATTCCAGCAGGGAAAGGCTGCGTGTTTGCACTTCGGAGAGGCATTTGGGCAGTAAATGACAGAGGCACGGAATTATTTCGCGGGAGAGGGAGGAGGTGTGAGCGCAGGAGGGGAAAATCCATCCATTCATTACAGAAATCAATAGCCCCCACGTGTCACTGAAGCTGGCCTGCCCCTGGAGAAGTGCAAGATGGAAGAGACCTCCACGGCTTTGCTGAGTGGAGCAGAAACTCTGCCCGGGCTCAGCCAGGGGAAGGTGCCGAGGGAGATTATTCAGTGGTGGCTCCTGAGTCACGTCTGGATCAATGCGTTCAGCAATTTATTGGTGCTTCTGGGATAGATCTCGTCCAAGCAGCTACGACAGTCAATGTTAATGCAAACATCCTCCACGCAGGGCAGGGCAACTGCCTGGGCTGGAGCAGGCGTGTGAGAGGCATCCAAATGGGCTGGGGAAGCATTTGGAGCAGCAGGAGGTCGAAAGGACGTGTGTGAAAATGAAAGGCTTTCTTTCCTTTGGATTAAGCACTCCCAAAAGGAGCCCATCCAGCAGTAACAGGGAGAAAAGGACCTCCGCAACTGGAAGCTGGACTTGATGGTCGTTGCAGGTCACTCACAACTGAAATTATTCTATTCCATTCTATTCTATTCTGTTCTATTCTATTCTATTCTATTCTATTCTATTCTATTCTATTCTATTCTATCCTATCCTGTTCCGTTCCATCCCATCCCATCCCATCCCATCCCATCCCATCCCATCCCATCCCATCCCATCCCATCCCATCCCATCCCATCCCAAATTAAACCCCACCAACCACCACTCGCTCGGGGGAAGTCACTTAACCTCTCTGCCTCCATTTCTGCACCTAACTGTGCATGAACATCGCTCCCTTGGGCTGAGCAGCAGGATTCCATACCTCACCTCCCAGATGCTGCTTGCTGGTAGAAAGCTCGTGTGACCTCATTTGTGTCACTTGGATAAACTGGCTGCTGGCACGAGAAGACTCAGCTGCCCCCAGAGGGTGGCGGAGCGAGGACGTGGTCAGGTGGCTTCACTTTTATTAAGCTTCAAGCAGAAAGCTCCTTTTAAATTAGTAGGAGAGGAGGGAAAAGATAAAAATGCTGTGATATGGGGTAGTGCTGTGCCTGGCCTGGTTCTTCTTCTGACCACAACCACTAGAAGGTGGTCCTCTTTGCAATATTGTTTAGAACCAGTCTTAACTCAGAGTTACCTCTTAAATGAAACAACTGCAAGTGCAGCCACTCACAGGCTCCTGCACAGCTTGACTTGCTGCATTTTATTATATATACCCTTTCTGGGAGCCCCCAGCAGCAGGGAGAAATCCTGCAAGCAGGCAAAGCTGCTGGCAGACCCCTGGTTAATCACAGGGCTGGGAGGAGACTTGGAAAACAACGGCAAGTGAAGCAGGGAAGGATGCTCAGGTGAACTTCCTAAGGGATGTTTCTGCAGGAATCAGCAGGATATGCTGGCGGAAGAGTTCCTGAACCTTCCAAAAATGCTGTGTCTCCTCTCCTGCTGGCTGAAGACATCCTGGTGGCCTTTGGAAAGCCACTGTGAGGGGATGGCATGGCTTGTCTGAGTCTTCTGTCTCTCCAGAGCCCCGGGAGGCTGTGCTGGGCCAGCAGCGAGTGCGTGTTTGAGGGGTGCTGTTGTACTCACGGCCCCCTCGAAGAGCAGGGAACGTGCACGCTCCAGAACCCGCCAGTGCATTTCCTCTGGCCAGGAATAGCTGATGAGTAATACAAAGCAGCAGAGGTAATAAATATTAAAGAGCTGGAAGATGTGAAAGTGCACGGGCAGCGGAGCTGACAGGCGCTGTGGGTGTGAAGCGCAGGGATCAGGCTTTGCTCCTCACCCCTCCGAGAAGAAAGTGTAGGAATAAGTGTTGCAATTATTTTTTGTTAATTGTGCTCTGAAAGGCATCGCGCATTTGAGCGGGCTGGTGAGCTCATCCCTGGCCCCATTCCCCTCATGTGTCCCAGCCATGGTTTTCCTGGTGTGATGTGTCTGGAGCAGAGCAGACACAGCCAGTGGGAGGAAGGAGATGCGACACCGAGGATCTGAGGAGCCCGTGTGGTGATGAGGTTTTGTTTCCCAGGAGATTGCGTGGCTAAAGGATTGCAGATCTGGATTAAGTTAAGCTCATTAAGAAGCTTAACTTTCCCATCCCTGGAAGAGTCCAAGGCCAGGCTGGACAGGGCTTGGAGCAACCCGGGATAGCGGAAGGTGTCCCAGCCTGTGGAAGGGGGTGGAACTGGATGAGGTTTAAATTCCCTTCCGACCCAAACCATTCTGTGAGCCCATAATTCTGTGGTGGGTGCACTGAAGGCAACACCTGGCAGCTCACAAATGGCACCTGTCCTGGCCATCACCAGAGGTCACCGGAGTTGAGGAATCAACTTTCAGGTTCTGCCAACTCTGAGCTGCTCCCTGCCCCTCTCAGCCTGTAGTGTGGCCGTTCCTCGGCCAGGGCTGATGGTGGTGGCACTCAGATGCCATTTCTGTGCTGGAATTTTCTTCCAGTCCCTGCTCCTCCCACCACACATAACGCTATAAGGTCAGTGGGGCAAAGACACCCCCGCCCAATTCTTCCTTTATTTTGCAAGAGCCAAAATGCCCGTGAGACCTTTCTCCCCCTTGTTGAGGTCCCCATCAGCATCCATGCAGAGGTGCGGCTGGCTGGCACTGACTGCGGTGGGACAACAAGGGTTAAACTCTTTCCTGGCAGGCTGGGAGGACACCGTGTGATTTCTCCGAGCCCGGGAGAGGAAGGCAGGCCCTCACTAATGTATGCGCAGCTTCTGTGGAACTAAAAATAGCCATGATCTGAGGCTGTTCTTCCAGGATTTCACAGGCGCTCACCCAATTCTTAGCTCCTTCTCCTCAAACGGATGGCAAAGCCAAGGCGACAGTCTCAGCCCTCGTGCGAAGCCGCCGCGTCGGGAGCTTTGCTCCAGGGATGCCTCTGGCCCCTGCGGCACAGGGGAGCCGGGGATGTGCTGCTGAACGCACAGTCCCGGCTCTGCGACGGTCCCTGGCAAGGCTGCGGTGGGCTCAGGCATCCCTGGTAGCCGCTGAGCAGCATCCCGAGGATTTTGCGGGAGCCCTGGTGCTCTGCTCTGGATGCAGACGGCGGGCAGAGCGCGCTGCAGCTGGCAGCGAGCCACAGCTCTGACCCTGGCAGCTCTGCAGCAGGCAGCAGCTTCTTTTCAGCTGCACCAGCTCTTCAAGAACCAGCTCCCCTTTTCCCAAGCAGAATCCTTTCCCCCTAAACCCTTCCTGGCTGCTGTTTTTCTGGCACGCTGTTTGAAAATCCTGGAGTGTCCACGTCCTCAGCTCTACAAAGCCACTCTCCGTGGGGGTTAGGAGAGGTTTTGCTGCATGGAAAAGTCTTGCCTGTTGATTTCAGGTCCTGCTGAAGCATCAGTCACCCTGATGGCCAGGGAGAGAGTAAATACTGTAAATTCAGGGAATGCTCTCCTAGAATCCATATCTGTTTCCTGATCTCCCAGCGACAGATGTGGCACCCTTGTCTTTTCCATCAGCCAGAGTGTGGGAATGGAAATGTCCCCCTCTGAGTGAGGGAACAAACTCCCAGTTTTGTTACTCTGATCCTGGGGTCCACATTGGTTTTTGAGGGTTCAGACCAGAGGCAATCTGCAGTGCCTGTTTGGATCTCTGGATCCACTGCCCCAAACTGGTTTGTTACACCCCTCAGGGAGTGGGAAACCCTTGGAAGAGAAAACCACAAGTTTTCCATCTCCAAGGGACTCACTGACAGTAAAAGTCACGGCTTTCCCTTCTCCTGCTCTGCATTCTCCACCAAGGGATCTCTGTGAGGAGATGAAGATGTGTCCCTGCCACTGACTGGTATCCCAGAGCAATGCCAACTTCTCCTCTCCTGAGATATCCCGTGGCTCTGGTGAGTCCACGATGCCAAATCACTTCTCAAAACCATCTGGGTTAAAACACTGTAACGTGACTCATCCTCTTCAAAGGGTGAGGTGACTGTTCCCATGTGCCTCTGAGCATCATGTGCTTGAACACACATTTTGGGAGTCCTCAAGCGTTTATTTGGGGTTTTCTTTGGCATTTCAGGGCATTTCCCTGAACCTTCTCTTGCTTGGAGCCAAGACAAGTCAATCAAAACCCCTCTGCTTACTTTCAAGGCTTTCAGCTGTTCCTGCAGGACTTACTGGGCTGGGACCAGTTTTATTTCCACGAGGGGAGTCCTGACACTAAACCTTATTTTCACAAACACACTTGAAGCAAAAACTCAGTCTGAGTCCAACTTCCTGGTCCCTGTGTAAAGCCGGTTAACAGCTTTGATTTAAAACAGAAGGCTTTGCCGGAGGCGAGAGCACCGAGTGTCAGAGTATCCTTTAAGCAAAGAAGCATGTGCAAAATAGGGAAGGGACTGGGGTTTAAGTGTTCATAACTAACTTGGAGGGGGGGAATCCGTGATAAAAGAGAGCATTTGGCTCAGTGCTAGGACCATCCCACGGGTGATAGATGCTGTGACATGTCTCTGCAGCACCCATCGCTTGGATATCCTCTCCAGCAGCCCCCGCTACTCTGCCTCCTCCTTCGAGCAGCATGGAGATGGTTCCCACATTAAAGTCAAAAAAAAGGGCATTCATGCTGTGGTGCTGGAGAGGTCTTGGGATTTGTTTTCCTGTTTTGGAGCTCTACGTCTCGCGAAATAATTGACAAGTGAAAACAGAAGCATGATTTCTGTGAGCCTGGGTCGGCACAATGGTAGCTCCTGCTACAAAGCTGTTCTCTGGTTCTGTATTGATTTACTGAGCAGAGATCTGCAAATGGGGGTTGTGCAACCTGCATATCCAGGGGAACCCCGCAGCCATGGGGATGCAGCAAGGAGAGGCTGCCTGGCTGCTTCTAAAATCGGGGTTGTGGTGAGTATGTCAACAACCCATTCATGGCAATTTTTGCAAATAAAGAAACACTGGGCAGGCTCTGGCTAAGTGCTCATCATTCAGTAACAGCCAGGCTGGGGAAAGATTGACAAATCAGTGCCGAAAAGTGGGGCTGTTTAGGGCTAGCACTTCCTTATGATTTGTTCCTCTTCTTCTGGTTGTGATCTTTCAGCCTGTGAGTCAGACAAAATCACTCTGCAGCTGGGGAAGGAGAGCGGTCACAGAGACAATTCCCAGAAACATCCCCCTGATGGAGCAACATGAGCAGCTCCTGCACCTTTGGCCTCTGGAGTTTTATCTGCAGTGATGCCCTTGCCCCACTTTCCTGCCCTGTGCAGCTGCTGGAGGTTGTGACCCCAGTGTCTGTCTGCAGGATGAAATCACACCTGCAGCCCTGCCTGTGCTCTCACAGTCCCAAATATCTGCTTAAACCTTCAGTAAAAAGGGATTTGAACCAAGACCACAAACACTGCCCCAGAGGAGGGGGTGTAGGTTTATGTCCCCTTCGCCTGGCACCGCCACCAAAGCAATAATTTCAGAGGAGCCAGGGACATTGCTCTGGAATCATCAATCACAGCACCCTGTTTCGTGCATCAGAACCCCCAAATTATCAGCCATGAGTTAAATCAGTCTGCAAATACCAAATCTGGGGGAACCAGATCCTAAAAATCCTACAGTGTCATGATTTTATTATCCTTCACCAGGTACTGGATGGAATTGACTCTTCCCAGGGAGGGGCTGATTTGTAGACTTCCTTCAAGTAGTGGAAGTGATCTTGGGCTGAAAATCATTTCACCATCCCCAGGAATTTTCAAAAAAACCTGTGGATCTGGCACTTGAGGACGTGGTTTGGTGATGACCATGATGCTGGGCTGATGGTTGAACTCAGTGGATCCAAGAGGTCTTTTCCAAGCTGAATGATTCCATGATTCTGAAGTGATTTGGGTTAAATGCTGAAACAGGATGCCCAGAGGGGCTGTGGAGCCTCCATCCTTGGGGATTTTCAAAACTCAACCACACCAGACTCAACCACACCAGACAGGTGACCAACCTTGTCTAACTTCAAAGTTATCCCCACTTGGACGGGAGCCTTGGTCCACAGACCTCTGAAATCTCCTTCCAGCTGAAATTCTTCTATGATTCCATAACATGATCCTTCCCAACATAAGTTTTATAAATCGGATGCATCTTTTGAGGTTGGTGTGTAGTAAAGCCATCTGTGCTTTAAAACAGCTTCAGACTGGCTTAGAATATGAAATTGTAACAGTTTCTCCTGTGCAGCAGAAGACTGGGACAATCATTCCTTCAAATACAAATTGCAGTTGCACATTTGGCAAAAAGCGAGAGTTTCTTATACAAATTATTAATTCTTTAATAGGAGCTGATAGAAACAAGTAGATAAGACTTAGATCAGAAGCTGCAAGGCAGAAGGACTAAACCCCTTGATGAACACACTTCTAATTGCATTTTATTCCTTTTTAGTTATAAACCATATGAGAAAATCCCCAAAAGCTGTCAAAAAGCGCTGAGAACCCACGTTCTGAACATCAGGGCCCTCATGAAGGTCATCAAAATGATGATTTAGGTGTGTGTGGTCGAGATGACCTGTGAGGAGGCTGGATTAGAGTTTGTGCAGAAATAAGGACCCCTTTCTTGATTTTTGAGGTGGGAAGTGATTCTTTCCCAGTTCAGCGTGGTTTTGGCCCAACACAACCAACAGTGGTGTAAATAAGTCCTGCACACCCTTCAAAGCTCAGGCCAGACCAGGAACAATTCCCTAGAAGTAATTGGGATGCATCTCCTCGTTCTAGAGGAGTTTGATGCTCTGGGAGCAGCCAGACAAAGCTGTGGAATATCAGCACCTGGATGGGACCCTGTAATTCCTATTTTGATACTCGAACTAGGAACAATAATAATCCATCTGTGAATCCTTATCACTGGCATGTGACATTATCACAAATGGAAACAATTAATAAATGCTGATATTGAGCGCATTAATGGTGATGGCAACTTTAAGTTTGAGTTTGATTTTTTTTTAACAGACAGCGTTTCACTTTCGTGCTCCCCTGTCACTCCAGCACTGCGTCTCCTATTCCTTTTATATCAGTTAGAATGAAAATAATTCATTAAAATTAAAAAAGCGGGCCAAAGCCGCAGCTGGTGTAAATTGCCCGAGCCCTGTGGATGCCAGCTCGCTCCAGCTGAGATCTGGCCTCACGTAACCTCATTGTAAGGGGATGTTCAGGCCGCCTCTCCTCCGAGCCTTCCAGCCCAGCAGTTACACATGTCCTCGTTTCCTCCCCTCCAAGGAGTGGGATTTTAATCTGGGAACACCCTGCAGTGCATGAGGCCCCTTGCAAGAGGACGAGGTGGCAGGAGGGTGAGCCCTCAGCCGAATGACACCCCTCATTCCCAGCCTCTCCCTCCAGGAGGGAGCACCAGGGAGAAGGTGGGTGCCACGAGATGGTGCCCATCCATAGGATGTGTGTTGCTGCCACGTCACTAAGGTCACACCCACGCTCCTGCAGTGCCAGGATGTGTTTCTGAACAGGAGCCAGCAGAGTGATAGGTGCCCAAGAAGTCCAAGGGCTTCCTGGATGGAATATCTGGCAATGGTGTGGCCAGCTGGACCAGGGCAGTGCCCATCCCCTCTGCTGGCACTGTGGGGACACCTCCAGACCTGGGAACAGCTCTAGGATCCTACTGACAAGAGACACCTTGAAGGACTGGAGCATGTCCAGGGAACAGAACGGAGCTGGGGAAGGAGCTGGAGCACCAGGAGAGGCTGAGGGAGCTGGGAAAGGGGCTCAGCCTGAAGAAAAGGAGGCTCAGGGGGGACCTTGTGGCTCTGCACAACTCCCTGACAGGAGGGGGCAGCCAGGTGGGGGTTAGGCTCTGCTGCCAGGGAACAGGGACAGGATGAGAGGGAGAGGCCTCAAGCTGTGCCTCACTGTGGCATCACCATCACTGGAAGTGTTCAAAAAGTGTGGATATGGCATTTGTGGACATGGGTTAGGGTTGAACACGGTGCTGCTGGGTTGCTGGTTAGACTTGATCTTAGAGATATTTCCCAGCCTCAGCGATTCTGTGACTCTGTGGTTGGGTCTGGCTGAGATGGAGTTTGTTTTCCCCACAACAGCCTCCACACTGCTTTGCATTTGGAGCTGGGAAGGTGTTGGTAACACCCCAATGTTTTGGCTACCACACAGCAGTGTTCCCACAGCATCAGAGCTGTCTCTCCAACGTTCCACTCCACCAGAAGGCTGGGCGTGAGGAAAATCCATTTGCCATGTACCTGTACTAATAAACCAGGTAATTTCAAGGCCTCCTCATGGGGGCTGCAGCTTCACAATGTCCTGTGCAGGGCCAGGGGTTGGGCTCAATGATCCTTGTGGGTCCTTCCCAACTCAGAATATTCTGTGATTACACGGCAAATTCTGAGTATAATCATTAGATTGGCCCAGGTGCATTCAGACTCTCTCAAGTCATCATAACCTGTGTGGGCTTCAGTAATCTGTAAGGGCCTGGGACCACTCCCAGTGCTGAATATGGAGGAAGTTTCCTGATTTTGGAGGCTGAGAGAGTTCATTTCTTTTGTCTTGGTCCACTGGCTTCAGGAAAAGTGAGCAGACTGTTATAGCCTGAGACTCCTGCCCTCGGTCAGCTTGTGGCTGTGTGGGACAGGCCACCAGGACTCTTCTGTGCTCAAAGCACAGCCCAGGGCCTGTCCTGAAGTGCCTTTCTGCGCTCCCACGACCCTTTTACACATCCACAACCTCCTCCCCTTAACCAGCCCATTGCTGGAGGCATTCTCCTACATTTCCTGGTGACTCTGGGAGCCACCTCTGTAAATCCAACCGTGCCAAGGCCCGGGCACGACCCTGCAATAGTTCCCCCTGTAAAACTGTCAACAAAATCCCTGGAAATTTTGGCCAGGGCCAACTGGATGGACGTAGCCACACGGAGTCAAGCCTTGCCAGCTGGCCAAGGACAAAGGCTGCTCTTGGGCCTGCTTTTTTTCATGATAGAAAACCAGAGCCTCAGCCTCCAGAATCCATTCCCTGTCATCCACACGGAGCTTCTTCCACGGCACCCAGGGTGGGTTGTGCTTTTTCAGCAAGAACATCTCCTCTTCTCCCTCCTGGTGGGCTCCTGCTGCTCTTCCCAAAGGTCATTTGACCACATTTGGTGGATTTGGCTCCTTCCAAAAGCGCTTTGGCGCAGGGAGAGCAGTGACTTTGACCCGAGCAGTTTGTGTGCTGCTGTGACATACGTAGTAAATAAGCGTGAGGGTAATTATACCAACAGGAATTCTGGGAACCCTGCCAGGAGGGAGGGGACAGCCAATCCTTTGTGCACTAGGAAAAAAAAAAAGTTAAAAAAAAATCACCCCAATCCCCCTCCCAACCCCAAATTAGTTCTATCTCTTGAAGCCGTGATGAGACTTAGAACTAAAAATACGCACAAATACACACACTCGTATATAAAAATAGCCAGCATTCAAAAAAAAAAAAAAAAAGCACCCAAAGTTAGGCTCCTGTATCCAAAATTAAGCTCTTAAATAAATAAATTAGCCTGATTTTCAAAAGCACGGAGCAGTGAATGGTTTTCACTGACATAAGAGGAAGCATCGTGTTGCTAAAGATTGAAGATCAGGCCAGAATATGGATTTGAAAGTCTAATTATAGAAGCCTGTTTGCCACCAGCTTGACCGAGAACAAGAAATTTCAGGTGAAATGACATTGATTTTTCTTTTTCTTCTTTCTTCCCAGTTTGTCTACACTTAACCAGTGTTAGGAAAGGTTGGAAAGACCCTCAAAGAAGTAAATAAAATACCATGAGGAAACAGATAAACCGGAATAAAACTGTTTACACCAGTTTTGTACATTCATGTGAGGAAATAGGGTTAAGAATTATTAGTGTTAGAGCTGGGTGAAATTTTATGTTGGTTAATAAGTAGGCATTTATTAATTGGTGAAAGCCCACAAGGTGGAAATATTACTTTTCCCAGTTATCCTCACAATCCACTGGCATCAAGAAGGAATGGGATTTTAGTCCTCCCTTTCCTCTCTTTACCAGATTTGGGTCTGAAGGACGCTGAAGACAGAGAACCTCTTTTTTTCATGTATCAAAGAGAGTAAATAGGGAAATATTTTACCTTTAGCTTCAAACGGTCTTTGGAGCTGCTTTGCTCACGCTGTCCAACATTTGCCACCGGGTTCCTGAGGTCACAGTCCCGTAGGATAGGGACAGATTTGTCCTTTGGGGTCAGATTGGGCAGGGCTGGGATTTATGGTGTGAAGCAATTATGTCCACCCTGGATAGAGGAGCATCAGCAGGTAGGGCTGTACTCCTCTCAAGTGGTGTTTAGAGGCAGGGGACAGCACTAAAAGATCTGGGGTCTGATGCCAAAAAAAACCCTTGAGAGCACCTTTTCTGACTCAGTTTTCCCATCCATGGAAAAGGCACAATGCAGGTGACCTTTGCCAAAGGCTATGGGCTCAGCACTCAGGGAGAACTTGGTGTTTGTGCCACTGCCACTGAGGGAGACAGGATCAGAGCACCGTGTCAATCCCACGTATTTCAATATTTTTCCATGCATTCTGCCTCCATGGATTGGTGTCGTGTCCTCTCTCTGTAGGCAGTAAGAAAAATTTATGCCTAAACTGTGTGGATGGTGGTGGATCCCTAGACATTCACCCTAACCCCAGAGATCCAGGAGAAATCATTGCAGGACATTGTGTCTCTTCTGGTAATTTCTTCTTAATCTTTTTTGAGTGGCTCAATGCCATTGTTGCAGTTTGGTTCAGCCAACCTGAGGGGCTGGGAAAAGTAAAGGTGGTCTTAAAAATAACCCAAAACTTGAGAAAGCTGTTGGAAACAACAATGGGGGAGAGCAGAGGTGTAGGAAATGTGAACTGTGAGAAGGCAATGAAAGAATTTTTTCTGGAGAAAAGGAGGCTCAGGGGGGACCTTCTTGCCTTCTCCAACTCCCTGACAGGAGGGGGCAGCCAAGGGGGGGTCAGGCTCTGCTCCCAAGGAACAAGGGACAGGATGAAAGGAAACAGCCTCAGGCTGCACCAGGGAAGGTCTAGGTTGGACATCAGGAAGAATTTCTTCAAGGGAAGGGTTATCAGGCATTGGAAGGGGCTGCTCGAGGAGGTGGTGGAGTCCTCATCTCTGGAGGGACTTAAAAACCACGTGGATGTGGCACTTTGGAGACATGGGTCAGTGGTGGCCTTGGCAATGCTGGGGGAATGGTTGAACTCGATGATCTTGGAGGTGTTTTCAAACCTTAATAATTCTATGCTTCTATGGAACCGTGATTTTTCAGTCTGGAGAAAAGAAGGGTTTACATGGCAACTATGTGCAAACATGTAAAAGGCTGCTGCAGGGTGAAAACCAATAAATTCTTCTTGTCCGTGGCTGAGGTGATGAGAAATGAGTGGTTTAACCTTCCAAAGAGGAGTTTAGGTTTTGTGAACCAGCAGGAATGGGAGCTTCTGGGGAAGGGGGAGACCCTCCAAGACTACAGGACAGATTTGGTGGAAAGAGTTTGGCAGAGGTGATGGTGGGCAGCACCTTGGGGGCACCACCACTTGGCTTTTGGTGGCCCTGTGTCGGTAACATGATCAAAACCATTGCATTCTCCTTTCCTCTGCTTTCTCCTTGAGCCACGACACTCCCCCTGACTTTGCCTTCCCAGCTAAACTGCATTTATTTAATTCCTGGCATGGGTGAAGGGAAGGCAGGATCCCTGTGTTGTGCTGCAGCTCCTGAGCTTGGGGTCTTCCCGTGGAAATGCCAAGTCCAGGCGGTGGATTTGGGCGTGTGGGGAGAGCAGGTGCTCCACGGCCATTTCCACCCCGCTCGGGGTCTGCCGTGGGTGTCACGCCGGTGTCACCAGTGTCGTATGTGACTGGCGTAGCATTTTCTCGAGTGTCGAGCCCCATCTGGCGGCTTTCCTGCGTCATTTTTTTGTGTGTCCTTGCCGTCCTCTTTCGGGATTTTTCGCCTCCTGTGCCAGTCAGCTGCGAGCGGGCAGGAAGGACAAGATGCTGGAGAAAGGGCAGGGCTCGCAGAGCTGCCTCTGCTTCTCTCCCAGCTCCCCGTCTCTGGGTGTAATTTGGAGATCCAGAGGCTGTCCAGGCTTAGGTCCTTCCCTCCTGCTCTCCCCGGCTGTGCAGTCTCGCCCGAGTGGCAGGGAATGATCTAATCGTTTTGGCCAAACCCCAGTTCGTGCCGTGAGCCCCTCCCAGAGCCTCCAGAAGGCGCTTCATCCCACTGCCGTGCTGGCAGCGGAGCTGGGACAGATGAACAGTCCCGGGAGGGGACATTTCCGACCACTGACTGGCTCGGGTGACCAGCTTTAGGGTCGGCATCAGGTGCAATGGTTCCCGTCCCAAACGAGGTTACAGCCACTGCTCAGGATGAGAAGGAAGAAGACACAATATTAGATTGTCAATCCCTGGAAGTGTCCAAGGTCAGGCTGGATGGGGCTTGGAGCAACCTGGGGTAGTGGAAGGTGCCTCTGCCTATAGCAGGGAGCTGGAACAAGGTGATCTTTAAGGTCCCTTCTAACCCAAACCATTCTGGGATTCTGTGCTATCAACAAGCTTTAGAAAGGACCCTGTTAGGGGTCTTTTCTGAAATGCCATGAGTCCTGAGACAGAGGCAATGGTCCAGCTGTGCCTGTCCATGCATGAGACACCTCCTTCTGCTCCAGCATTGCCCAAAGTCTCAAAGCTGACCAGTGACAAACTGTGGCCTTTCACATCTGTGGGTCACACGTGCTGCAGGTGAAGGTGGTGTCTCGTTGCTCCACCTGTGATGAAATAGGGTCAAATCCGAGAATCACAGAATATTCTGAGCTGGAAGAGACCCACAAGGACCCTCAAAGTCCAACTCCTGGACAACTTCAAGAATCCTGTGATGTGCCTGAGAGCGTTGTGCAAACACTTCTTGAGTTCTGGGATCTGTGAAAGAAGCTCCTTACCAGAGTGCTAAAGGGGTTTAGATGGTCTGTCAAGCCACTGCTGAGTATTAGGACCAGTATTTATTAAGTAGCTTCTCTTCTCATGATGTAAATTAGGTGAGAGAGTTGTTTCCTTGTGCTTCACAATCATTTCCTACCCTCAGGCTTCACAGTTGGGTGGTACCTGCTAAAGTTTTCCCATCCTTGCAATACAAACCCTACTTCATTATATGGTTTCGTTCTCAGGGTGGTATCCAGTTTAAGGTTGAGCTTGATGATCTTGGAGGTCTTTTCCAACATTAATGACCGGTCAGGTTCTAGAAGTGCTCCTCAGGTCTTGCAGGAGAGAGTGGAACTGTGCAGCCCCCAATGTGTCCCCAGAACCCCGGTCCCCCCAGACAGGTTTAGCTGCACATCAGCATCTCACGCCCGGTTTTCCCTCCTGTTTGCTGCAGGTATATCCGAACTATGTACCTGGGGATCCAGAGCCAGAGGCGGAAGGAACACCAGCGGCGTTTCTACTGGGCTATGATGTACGAATATGCAGACGTAAACATGCTGCGCCTCCTGGAAACGTTCCTCGAGAGCGCCCCTCAACTGGTGCTACAGCTCTGCATAATGATCCAAAAGAACCGTGCAGAAGCATTACCATGTAAGTGGCCCCCTCTTCCCCATCTTTCCAGCCTCTCCCCTCTGATCCCAGTGCTCAGCAGCTGATGGATGTGTTGCTCCCTTTCCAAAACCCTGGCTGGGGGTTGCCACTTTGGGACAAATCTCTGCTGCATTCGCTGGGTAAAATTTCTGCTTGTTCCTCTGAGGAAAAAAAAAGTCAGTGTCAAGGAAAAGATGGGATTCAGCTCTTCCATGCCCAGTCCAGGCTAAAGGAATGATGGTGTTGTCAGGAGGAGGCGGGCAGCCTCTGCTGCTGTGGCACCACTTGCTTGTCTCCTGGCACTGGGCAAACACGACCATTCCCTGGACCTTCCTTAACATAAGTAGGGTGATAAAACTGGCCAGATTTGAGTTTGTGTTGTGAGGACAAATGGTTCGATGCCTGTGCAATGTTCTGATGGTGTCGAGTGTGAAAAAGGGGTTTTTTTAATAGCTAAATGCTGTAGGACCTTTTCTGATGAGTGCCCAGGAATTAAGGTCTTGTCATTGGTACCATGGTTCTCACCAAGCCCAGGAAAAGAGAGGCATGAGGCAGTGGAGGGGACTGTAGGGACAGAGAGGTAGTGGAGGTTTCAAAGGCAGACAGATGAGATGAGGCTTGGAAGCCACCACCAGGAATATTTTGCCAATTCTGATGCCCATCCCTGCTGTGATGTGCTGAGCATGGGGCACCTGTCCCAGCTGAGAGGGACATGGCCCTCTTCCAGCCCTAGGATGAGCAACTCTCCCAGCCCATGGGCACCCTGGCAGCCTGGGGGTGACCAGCCTGAGGGACAATCGTCCTTTCCAAGGACCAGTGGTGGAGCTGCTGGGTTATTCAGCCCCTGCTCAATGCACACACCAGGGGTGACACTCAGTTTCCCAAAGACAGCCTGGTTGGGCCTGCTCATTTCTGAGGAGTTTTTGGAGCTGAGGTGGGAACTGAAACTGGAATTCGCTTTGGGGTTGAATTTTGCTGGTTTTGCCAAGGTCACAACTGATCTACAGCCTCGGGAAGCCCGAGCGCTCTCCCTTTCCTCCGTACTTCCAGCGTGTCCATCACAGTTGTTCATAGAGGCCTCCCTCCTCCTATTTATGCAGTCTTTTCCTGAAACCTCTCATCACGAGCTCTCCAGGCCTCCAAAGTGCTGACATGATGAATATGCCTTTCTACAACTCCTGCTAGAACGGCTCCCATTTGCCAGCCCCCTTTTCCTGCTGCTTCCAACGTTATTAACCCGACGGAAAATGCAGAAATCGCAGCCCAGGAGGCTTGCCAGGGCATTCTGCAGATTGCTGGACCCGCCGCACAAAGCGCCGGGTGAAGTTTGTTGGCCTCTGTTGTGCTGCGAGTCAGACAACGCGGGAGAATAATCCCTCCAGGCTTTCAAATCCGTGGCTCTCCCACTTTGCCACTTCCAGGCGCGGCTGCCTAATCCACTGAACGAGCTGCATCGTTTTTCCAGCATCCCCCTCCCCTCCCTTCCTCGGCTTTGCAGTTCCTCTGCTCCTCCAGCGCGCCGAGCCGGCTGCGCTCTCTCTTCCAAGGCAGCGCACGTCCCCGCCTGCCTCCCCGAGCCCTGGAGGGCTCTTTGCCTGCCACGCTCCAGCAGCCGAGCTCGCCGGGTCCCCAGTGCATCCTCTCCCCGCATCCCTCCCCGCCCGTGCCAGGGATGCGGGCGCTGATGGATGAGAGCAGCAGAGCTTGCTCAGCGCTCCTTGACTCCCGTGCAAGGTTTCCTAGAGCTCCTCCGTGCCCGTTCAGTGCTTCTGTCTTCCTCCTCCTCCTCCTCGCGGCCGCTCCGTAATTATACAAAAGCAAATTAAATGCTGAGAGGAGCCGTTGTGAAAGGGAGCATCGAAGATTTTCCCTTGAAGCAGGCAGAAAGCAAAGGGAGAGGGATACTGTTAGGAAGGCAGTGTGTTTAAAAACCAAATCAAGTCTCTCCTGGCTCATCGAGTCTATGGGAGCGTGGCTTGTCACAGAAAGGGGCCAGTTCTGCCTTTAAGCAGGGACAGCATCTGCTGCATCCCTGAGGGATGCACACTGGAAAAACGGTCCAGGCAAGGGCTTAAAAGCCCAGGTACGGCCCCTGCTGATGTGTCCAGACTCCAGCTGCTTCCATACATCCCCCACAGACTCTTATGGATTCATTTAGTGCCAGACAAGGTCAGCTCACCATTTCCTGTGGCGTCCATCCCTCCTCCGAGCCCCAGCCCTCCCTGCTCTTTAGATTGTAATGCCAAGCCCAGGCTCCACTCTTCCCCAAATAGGTCAACTTCTCTTTAAGGAGCTTTAAAAAAGGGAGTTATTGGAATGGCTATCAGGAGGTTTTGATTTTGTCTCCTAATTCCTGTGTGAAGAGGCCTGTTGAGGAAAGAAGAGTGAACACACTGGAGGTCTTTACTCAGACCCAGAGCATCTCCTCCAAAGCGTTTCTGCCACCCAGCATGGTGGCAGAAAGGGCTGATCTTGGAAGAACAAGTAGAAAGGGATACAAGCAGGATAATGCCTAATTTCCTGGGTTTCAATCTATTGGGAGGGTGGAAGAAAGAAAAGCCTCATCATGCCTTGCAAGAGCTATTTGACTCTGAGAGGTACCTGTGTGAGAGGGTCGGGGAGGACCTGTGTCTGTTTTTCCTTCACTCAAAGAACGGAGCAGTTTCACCCAAAAGTGAGAATCTCCAGCAGCAGAAGTGCTGAAGCTGGAATTGAGCTCAAGACCCAGCCTCAGTAAAGCTTGGGACAAGAGCCTGGGGATTTCATGAGGGTCAGGATTCATTCCTTTCTCACATCCCCAGCACAAGGCAGAGCAGATCCCAGCTTAGCTGCCCTTGCCTGAGGAGGAACAGAAAAGAGCACAGAGAGAGAAAAGAGGTGAGAGCTCCATGTGCTCCATCAGGTGGGTGGTGGAAGGTGCACACTGAGAGCCCGAGCTGGAGTTCTTTGGCTGGTGGAGCAAATAGGTCAACATCAGCTCCTGAATATCCACATGGAAGGAGCTGCTGTTGGTAGGCAGGCCCTCTGTGAAGGATTCATCTGCTACAACCACAGCTGGGTGGGCCCAAAACAGAGTCAACAGAAGGCGAGGGGAAAAGGATGGATGCAAAATATGGATAGGCCCATGGCCTTCATTAAAGCAGCTGAAGGAGGTGGGATGAGATGCTCAACCTCCAGCAGCACCTTTCTCCATTGAATCTGGACAGAAGCTGGGTGGTGCATTTAGACCTATCCTTAGGATTAGGCTGAAGGAGGGGATGGGGTGCTGGAGAGGATGCAGCATTGTCCCTCAGTCACCCTAACTGTGCCTGAGGTTTAGGAGAGGATAAAAGGGTGTCCATCTCTCAGGCTCTTGGACAACCACAGCCAGAGGACTTCCCCTGATTTAAAATCACGCATTTGCAGGGGGAAACATAACATTGACAACAGAAAAAGCCCAGAAACCCAGATCCTCATTCCATAATCACTGCCAGAAGAAAATCCACTTCATTCCTTGCAGAACAAACCATCCTTAACCCACTTCACCCCTCAGAGGTGCCACTTCCTCCGCACCGAGTGGGAAGCAGCAGATCAAACCAGCTTAAAGGAGACACCCAACCTCTAGGTAGGCAGGGAGGTGAGAGAGATTCCAGTTTTTCCAGCATAAATCTCCTCTTAAAGAGGTTTGCTTTCACTTAATTTTTTTGTTGTTGTTGTTGTGGCTTCTTTAAGGCTTAATGAGATTTAGCAGAAGCCCCAACGTCCTTTCACTCATGTCAAGAGTTCTTTACACAAAGATTTCTGCCTGCATGAGGCTGCAGTTTTCAGCACAGGGTCTCTCCCTCCAAAAAAAGCCACATCTCTCCACAGATGCTGTGTCCACCTCCTCGATAACCCTGCAGTTGATCTGAAAGAGATTTGCAGCATAAACTTTCCTTTTGCAAAGTCCTGCTGGAATCTCTGGAATTTTGGGAGGTGTCTGTGCTCTCCACAGCCCTCAAAAGCAGGCTGAAGCTGCTCATGTATTTAAGGAAAAGCAACATTATCTTATGGGACTTGGGGGGTAGTTTTTTTTTACGCAGAGTGATACAAATTAGGCACTAAAATGGGTTTCAGAGCTACGGATGTGTACTGGCTGCAGAGTTATCCTGGTGGAGTTTGCAAATCAGCTTGTCCCTCCCAAAGCAAAGTCCTATTTTTTTATCATCTTCTCCCTCTTTTGTACCGTGTCTGGGGGGTGTTTATTATAATTTAGGATCCCTTTTTGCAGGGGAAAACTAAAGATGATTTTCCCTGTCACTTAGTTTAGAAGACTCTACTGGTCAGCTGAGTTCGAACGGGCCCTTCAGCCTGTAGGTGCTCCAAAATGTCATTTTCAAATGACATCAACACTGGCCTGAAAGTAACTGGGGAGACTAAAATCCCAATGTCTCCAGGGAAAGTGGAGAAGGGACTCATGAGATTTGAAATTTCAGCCTTTTCACCACATGAAGGAGCACTGAAAGTTAGTGCAAGACCCTTCATGCTGGCCTGGGCCAAGCAGGTGTGTCCTACAATGCTCAAACAGGAATCCAAACCCCCAAATCCCATCTCTGTGACCTCACAACACAAAATCCTCCCCATTTATGCAGGGTCCCATAACCTCATAAATAAATTAGGGTTCATTCTGCACAGGCACCAGATCCCTTGGGGATCAGTGCGAAATTCAATATGGTGTCTGCAGATTCTGTGTGGGAAAGTCCTATTTCTCCAAGGCAAAAATTCTCTTCCAGACTGATGCATTTCACCAAGAAAACTGAATTGTATGACTAAAGAAGTCTTTGCCATGTAAAGTCCTCAGAAACAGGAGATGGGCTGGGGACAAGATCTGCCAGAGTCACACTCTGGGCTTTGGCTCAGGTTCTGAGACAGATCATGAGGAAAAAGAGACGTTAAACCTTTGCCCAAAAGCACACATTCTTTTTACCTTTTTTGTCATGTCATTCCTTGGGGAGTAAAAGAAGTAGGAGACATCCATCACCCAGCCCTGGTTTCCTGTGACAGAAGAGGCACGAGCAGAGAAGCAGTTGCTCATTGCCATATAAGAAAGAGACCCCACCAGTCGAGTTCTTGCTGGGCAGAGAGGATCTGGGATAATCTGCCTTGAAAACTTGTCCTGACTCCACCACAGTTTCCCTTTAAATGTTCACCAGCAGCCCGAGGAGGCCCAGATAGTTCTGAACTCATAAGCAGCTCGCCTGGGAGGCCACTCATATGACTCCAGTGCTCTGCCAGACTGGGGCATATGGCTCTGTTCCTGCCTTCCCCTCCTTCCCACCAAAGCCGGATGACAGGGAGCAATTTGGTGCCCTGCTGGAAACGAGCCGCTGGTCCCCGGCCAATTCCCAGCAGCATCAAAAAGCCATCTCCACAGTTGGCAGTGGCCCCGAGGACGCCTTGCTCTGGCATGCTGAGAGCAGGCCAAGCCTGAGGCACGCTGGCATGGGACAGCTTGTCCCATCATCAGCAGTATTGTCCCAGCACGGTGAGATCCAGGAGCCTTCGGAGCCGGGGACAGCGTTTTTATTTTTCCTCCAATGGGATTTGGAGCCGGCCCAAAGAGAGATGTCATCCCTTTGCCCATCCCCACCTGCAGCTTCTCTGTCCACCACCTTGCCATGTCTCTGGCTCTTATTTTTGGAGTGCTGATAAAACCCCGTCTGTTCCGTACCACGTGTCACCGTCACACACAGGACACGGCACAGCCAGGAAAGATGAGTCACCATTCACGGGACAGCGCTGGCAGGGGGCCAGGGCTGCCAATTTTAGGCTTTGTCAGACTGTGGTAATCACTGGGAAGGGGTTACATCATCAGAGCACTACACCAGCATTAGCTCATGCTGTTCCCAGGAGCTGCGGGCCAGCCAGGAAACTGAGGCTTGAAGAGAGGTTTGGGTTCTTGTCAAGCAGATTCCAGGCAGGAAATCCAGACTTTTTTGGGTAATTCCATGCTGCAGGCTTTCTGGAGATACTTCTCGTGGGAAATTTGGGATTAGAGCGTAGGAAAAGGTGCTGTTGGTTAGTGAAATACGTGTGAATTCAATTCTTTTTAGCTTCAGGTTTCTCCTCTGTGGGGTTCTCATCAGACACCTAGGAAAGCATGGATAAACAGGGCCTCCGGGGTGTGCAAAAAACCGTGGAGAAGATGCCAGACTATTCTGTGCTTCTACCCCTGATGGAGGGGGAACAGTTCAGGTTGATGCAACTCAAAATCGCTGAGTTTTGAAGGAAAGAATTCTCTCCCTTCAGAAACTATTAATTGTTTTTTAATGATAAGCTTGAGGTGACAGTCCCGAGTCTGGGCGTGCAGCAAAGTTACTGAGTCAGTAGAAATCTCCTGAAATGAGATGTCCTAAGTGGCATTTGACCAACCTCATGTTCTCAGTGCCCTCAGAACGTCCACATCTCCACACGGACAGTCACTGAGGGGGCACGGCCACCAGGCACGGGAGCCCATGTCTGATGTACATCAAGGTCCCAAAGACCTTGCAAAAGGTAAAAAGACCCAGGAAATAAGCCAGGATGAGCATGACTTCATGTGTGGATGCCAAGTTCTGGCCTGATACCCATCGCTTAGTTCTTTGCAGACTGTACAAAACGTGGGAAGCAGAGGAAGAAAGAGTTTCCTGCTGTTATCCTTGGAAATCAGTGTCCCTGGTGCCTTCAGCTACCCCACTGCGAGACAGCACCAGCTGCACCACATCCGTTTTTGTCACTTTGTCACTCCCCCTCACAGGAACGCTCTGCCAGGCTCGCCTCATTGATGCCAGCCCTGTGTACTCTCCAGGAACGTTGAGATGCTCCTTCTTTTCCAGAGACCAGTCCCCTCTGCTGGGGTTATGCTGAGGCAGTTCCACCAAAGGCCCCCTTACACAGCATCAAAGGTTTATAAACCATGAGGTTACAAAGCATGCCCTGCTGACCCATCTCTGAGACCTCTTTCTTCAGCCAGTGAGGGTGATCCAAGCTGGGTCCCTTCCTCTTTCCCATCAGGCCAAAATCATTCCCAGAACTGGGATGAACTGGCCTGCCGGCTTTCTATGTCCAGGCCAAGCCATCTACCAGAGGAGGTTTGCAGGATCCCTGTTTGCTGCTCTCACAGACCCTTTGAAGCATTGCCTTGATGTTGTCTCATCTCCAAGGAACTGCCCGTGGAAGCTGTGTTTTTAGCAGGAAGCTCCTCCACGAAGCCCTGGCAGGAGATGTTGCTTCCCCAATGTGGGGACGAGTCTGTTGGGTTTCATCCCTGCTGATAAACCAAAACACAGTTTTGGAGCACAGGCACAGCCACCAGATCTTGTTCATCCTCTGCTTCAATTATCAGCACAGCCCTTGGCACATTTTTAGCTGCCGGCAGCCAACGCCAACCCAAACAATTCCCATGCTTGGCTCAGGTGATGGCAAGAACAATTCCCACCAAGCACTCTGGGCCACCCTGTTTTGGAGGCTGGGACAGAACGTAGCAGTCAACAGAATTAGGCTTGGCTTAGTTGCTGATCTCTGGGCACAGGGTCCAAAGCTGCCTCAGATCTGTGACAAGGAAAAAAGAGATTCTCGTGGTCGCTCTCCAAAGCAGACAGCAGAACTCCTTGGGCTTTCCTTTCCAGCACTGAGGTGCTGCTCCCCTCTTTTCCAGAGTATTTTAGCCCCCACTTGCAGGATTACAGCATCCTTTCGACTTGTGGCAGGCAGATTTACACCCTTCCCAACAGCTGAGGTTCTCATCTGAATTGAAACATCAACAACAAGAAAAGGAATGGCAGGATAGAGGTGCTGTAACAGATGTCAAATTGCAGTGTTAAAATGTGCATATCTTGTACACGTTTGTGGAGCCCTGTTGTTTTATGCCAACCACCCCTACTCAGAACACAGAAATGAGTGGGAAAATATTTTATTCTAAATGGAGCCATGTGTCGTTTTTCTTAGAAAAAGGGTGGTTTTTCCCCCATTTCAGTGCATTCCAGTAGTTCCTTAAGCTGTGTTTCTCCTCTACGGGTTCCTAACAGTAGAGTTCAAATATCATTGGGTCTGAGAAACCTCAGTGCAGGAGGCTCCTTCTGATGTTTTCAGGATTCAAACTGGAAGCAACTCTGCTGGATCTGATACACTCAAGAATCTTAGCAAAGAACTGGCCACTAGAATTTGTAACTAAAGTGCCCTTCACAAAGAACCAGCTGTTGAATGTGCAATATGAGTTTTCCTCCAAGAACAACCCCTCTTGGATTTCTCATCTTATTCTTACCAGCTGAAGTAATCACGTTTGGGGTGGGGGTTTTGTGCCTGTCACTCTAGAAAGACTATTTTAATCAGAAATGGGACAAAAACTAAATTCTCAACAGGAAATAGCAGTGGAAGTTTCCGGAGATGGTTGTGTTCCTGTCAGGTTGAACCAGGTTTTTCTGGCTTTCCTGCCTTCCAACATTGCCTACAAAGAGAGATTTTGCTCTGCTTGCACAGAGTTAAATCCTGTCCTTGCTGGAGGTGTTGTCAGAACATCCTGGTGGAGCATTTCCAATGAAACCTCTTGGGGTCTCTGGAGGAGCTTCACATCCTCTCATCTGTGGCTGTTCATTTTTAGGGGCTCAGGTGGGGCTCTTTTTCAGTGTCATTCTGAGACAGCACTTAAAGGCTTCAGATTAATGGGGATTTAACTCAAAAGTCTTTCTAATTACTGTGATGACTGTGCAGAGGGCACCTCGGCCTGAAAAGAGTGGCAATTCATGCAGCTTTTGACAAAAATAGACATGAAGAGCAGTTCTCATGCTCTATTTCCAAACAAGCTAATCTGTGCCCGGGAAATCCTGGCTGCTGCTTTCCCAGCACATTTCTAATGCGGAATTAACCCAGGTGATTGGTGCCTGGAGGGATTTAGACCAAGCTCAGGGCAGACCATCTCTCCTTCATGTCTGTGGGTCTTTAGAAGACAGAGATGCACATGGCTGTTGTTTCTGAATGTCTCCATCAACTTCAATTCCATCCCTGCCCACATGAGAGTCAGGGATTCGTGGGATTCCTGTCCTTTGGAGGATGCACTGGGAAAAGATGAACTTGGGCATGGTGGAAAAAATCCTGGAGAGATTTTGGCACTTGATTCCTCGCTGCTGGGGTGTGGGTTACTGGTCTGTATGAACCCCAATTTCGGTGATAACGGCAGCTCTTCTGATTGGAAACACCATCCATGCAGCCCCACACCGACATCGAAAACACCATCAGTAAGGTTAATAAGAATTCTGATTCCAAAAATCACACAGGAAAGAACTGCTCTGCATGAACACCCTCAAAGTAGCATCTGCTGAAGTGGGGGTTCTTTCAATGAGAAAAAAAATCTCCTTTTGCTGAAAGGAAAACAGTGAATTCTTTCCATTCCATTTTCTTAACATTTAGGGGAAGCTTCAAAATGGAAGAGCCGTTTCAGACTAAATAGTGTTGTGTTATAAATAATTTTATATCATTTATGCCACACCAACAGGAACCTCAAAAGTAAGACTGTGTGTGTCTCTCTGCTCCCTGATGGCCTCCAGCTGCTTCAGGACTGAGTCTAATCACCAAACCCACTCCAAATTCTTGAATGGAATTCTTAGACACCTGCCATTCATTGCTCCCCCTAAAAAGTGTGCTTGTGTGTTGCCATTTCCTTGAACTCCACCATTAGAGTCCCATCAGAGGCTCTGGTGGCTGGATGGAGCTGTTTCAGAAGAGGCTGCTCTGCAGGAGGTAGGATTTGTCACTAGCTCTAGCGATGGACTCACACTGACATTTTCCTCAGGCATAATTTTGGGAGCCTAGCCGAGATGAGATTCCTGGAAGGATTACCCTATCCTGCTAACAGAACATTTTTCTGGAAGAAAGCTGTCCCCACACCTGTATTGCACTTCACCTAAGCTCTACCTGCCATGCCTGAGCTCCCCAGAGCTGTCCAGACACAGCGGCCACCTGGACTAGTTTCCTCTGCCCAGCCTGAAAAATCTGATAATATGAGAGGCTTCATCTCCAGGAGCTGAGGAGTTGAGCCAAAGGTCTCCCACATTGTTTTTAACATGATGAAAGAGATTATACGACCATGGTTGTGATAAACAGAGGACTGTGATCTGTCTACACATGTAACACAAACAGTGCTGGAGCCCAAGCACTGGCACTCAGGTGATTGTGCTAAGCTGGTCTCTGTTTTTGCCAGCCAGCCCTTTCCCAAAGCTTTCCCAGGCGTGAGAAAACAAATTCACACAGTCCAGGAACCATTCCCATCAGGCAGATTGGATACAACTCCTGAGGGAGTTTAACAGAATTGGCATGGCAGGCTCTGCCAGGAGGGCTCGGGATTCAGCAAACCTGGTTCTGTTTCTCACTTGTGGGTCAGATACCACCACCAGGTTCTCTTCCCCTGTGTCCTCCTCCTCCTCCTGCTGGTTTTCATGAGCCATTCTGTGGTGACAAGTCGCCACACAGGATCAAAGGCCCCAGTTAGCCAAGTGAAGTGAGGCTTGTTTGTGGATCTGTGCCTATGCAGGGACTGAGATTTACCCTAAGAGCTGCCAGAAATGTTCCAGCTCTGGAGCAGCTGTCAGCAGCTTCTTTCCCTACACAAATAGGTAAAACCTGAGATACCTGCAGCCAGCATCCTGGGAAAGGGGCAAGGCTGTTATGGAAAGCAAAAAGTGGGTTTTTCATGCTGATGGGAGCTGTGTACCCGCAGGCCTGTTGAGACCAGCCTTCTTCTCAGTGATGTAACAGAGGGATGTTGTCTTTCTCCTGCCACTTGAGGATGTTGGTAACTCTGTCTGGCTGTTCTAGGATGTCTTCTGATGGACCATAGCACCCTTCTCACTTCAGGAGGGTGTCAGGGAGTTGTTTTTCCTGCTTGGCCTTCAGTGGTATAAATTAATTGTGTTGCGTCACTTGAATTTCCCCACATCATGTTGGGACTGTCAACTTCTGCTCTTCAGCAGCCACTGTGGGTCATTCTGCTTGTCTTGGAGCCAGGAATAGGTCTCATCAATCGTCCTTTCTCCTCTCTTCACCTTGCTGAGTCTCAGTGTTCCCCTCCGAGCTCTTGTGGGGAGTTGGTGGGTGCCAACCACTGTTTCCTACTTTTCATCTTTCTCACTTCTTCTTTGGTTATTTCAGTTCAAACCCCATCCCTGAAAGTGTTCAGGGCCAGGTTGGATGGGACCTGAGCAACCTGGTCTAGTGGAAAGTGTCCCTGCCCACGGCAGGGGGTTGGAACGAGATGAGCTTTAAGGTCCCTTCCCTCTCAAACCATTCCATGATTCACCAGGTAGAGTCAATGCAGAGACAGAGGCGTTTCCAGACAGCTCATCCCATGTCTCAGACAGCATTCCTGGGGTGAAATAAACACTGAGACCCGTAATGGATGGGACATCTTCATACAGAGGGTTTTAAAACAGGGGAGAAGCTCTGCCAGTCCTGGTGTGGTGGGCGATGGCCAACATTTTGAACAGGAGACTGACACTTCACTGAGGTTATTCGAGGACAATCCCAAACAGAGGGTGCATTATCCCATCTCTGCTTGGCCCAGGGTGCTCGTGCCTCCCACAGCAGGATCAGCCTCTGGCTTGCATCCAGGAGGAGATACAAGACTCGATGGCTGCAGGGTCGGAGCTGGTTTGGAGTGCCCGAGTTCATGGAGGACATGAATAAGAGGAGACATGACAGAAGCAGCCGAGATAATGAGAGCACAGATCAGACGAGTGTGGCCGGTCACCTCTTCCTGCAGCAGGGAAAAGGGGGCACTGGGGACAGCTGAAAGGCAGCAGGATGAAAGGAGAGGAAAGCAAGGCCTCTGGAAACACAATCCCTGGTGACCCCGTGGACGTTTCCTCAGGGCAGTGCTGAGGTGTGGGCTGGGGGAGGAACTAAGGAGGGATTCAGCGTTTCTGGGGTCACCAAGGACATCTTAATTTAGCAAAAGGAAAAGGGTTTAGGAAGCAACATTTCAGGACATGAGCCAGCCTTTAACTGCCAAGGGGCGGGAGGGCAGCTCTCCATGTGAGCGAGCTGTTCTGGAGTTGCCTTGGTATGGGTTTTCTCAAGGTGAAAGGTTTGGATGTTCCTCTGGTCTAATGTGGAAGAGCTTTCCTTGTGCCAGCTTGGACATGGACTATCCTGTGCAGAAACTCAACACAAGCCTTGTGTGGGATTCCAGTGAGATTTGGTGGCAGAAGACTTTCTTGTTATCCAGACCTACTTAGAAATCTGTCTCTGAAAGGAGTTTCCTTTGTCTCCTGCCTTTCCCAGTCACCAGCAGTTTTTGTATGGACTGGTGATGCTGTGTCCAGGTGAGCTGGACCCTGGAGATTGGGGATGTGATACCCCTTGGAGGAAGGTCCCAGAGGAGTTCTCCAGCAAGGGAGCAGGTGCTGAGGATGTGAAACTCACCCCTTGCCCAATGAAACCCAAATATTTTCAGAAAAGAGCAAAAGACAGGACACTGCTGTGACATCCCTTCCCAGTCTCCCCAGTGCCAAGCTCTGGATTTTCATCCCTGGTCATTCCAGCTCTTAGTAGAGCACAGAGGTGTCACATAAATGTGAGGAGGCCATTCCTGGGTCAGACTTTTGAATTATGTTCACCTTAGCTGGAATAGTTCTCATCTGCCATACTGGACTGGTGGCACACTGGAGAAATTGTTTAAGGAAGTGTCCTGAAATTCAGTGAGGAAAATAAATGGCAAAATGGTCTGTGCAGCCCTTCCTAATTTATATACTGGCAGTGTTCCATATTTTTCCATATTCAAAGAGACAAATAAAGAGGGAAAATGAAGGAAAAAAGACACAAGTCATTCCTTCCTCTGATGGGGAAGAATAAAGAAAGATCAAGCATCAAAATCCATCAGGAAACAACGAAAATCAGACCTGGGGTCTGACTCTGACTCCTTTGACACAAATTAAATCAGATTAAAAAATAAGGGGGAGTGACTTTCAGGCCCTGTTGTTACAAAAGCAGGATCTGGCTTGATCTCTTTTGTGTATAAATGCATTTTCACTCAGTGTGCATCAAAATGAAAGCCTGCTCCCCGGCTCCTACTGAGCTTCAGGGAGGAACGTGCCACCCAAAGGGGAAAACAGGATAACAGGGTTCACAGCACAGGGGCCTGAGCAGCCAGCCAGGGAAGGGGATGAACTGAAACGTGGCACTTGGCATTAAGCAAGAGCTGCCTCTGCACAGGGGCTGAGGGAAGGTCTCGTGTCATGCTCAATATTTGCCGTCCTGCTCACCCGGGAGAAATGTTGGTATCTTCCCATTTTGTTTTAGTAGAGTCTTAAGGAGAATTAATGTCAAAAAAAGAAATGGAGCACTGTTTAGGCACTGTTTTCAACATTAAAGGGACAGGAACCACAGGAAATACTCAGGGAATGTGCTGCAGCAGCTGCGTCCAAATTACGGGCAGCCAACAACCTGCAGCTGGATTTGTGATGGAAACTGTACCTACCCCTAGTGAAAAACCTCTCTCCTCAGCTGGACAACACTCAGAGTAAGGCCAAAATGGGTGTATTGTTCATTTTAAGCATGTGTTTGTGTGTGTGTGTGTGTATGTGTGTGATATTTTTCTATTAGACTGGTTACAAAACCCTGCATAACTGCATAGCAGGAATAGGCCAGAGAGACAAGGATGGCTTTCCCTGCACCGTTTTTGTTCCTGGGCTTTAAAAGCAGCAGTGGCAATTTAAGGAGAGTCATTGATTTGGCTCTTTTCGTGTGGATGGGGTTTCTTCCAAAGAGCCTCATTACAAATCTGAGATGACCTTTTCTTTTTCTAGACAATGGGTAGGAACCAGAGGATGAAAACCAAACCAAGATGAAATTCAGAATGTCCCTGTGAGCTTCAGCACCTTCCCTTGAATTCAGAGTGGTTCAGGCTCTTCTCCTCTGGTGTCAGATCACTGTCTGCATTGTACTCAAGTCCACTCATGTTTTCGTGATCCAAAGCAACAGGTCTTGTTTCCCTTTCTCAGAGAATCTATTTCTTGGTCTGACATTCTCAGAGATTTAACTTTTATACACCTGCCTTATTTCCCACTGCTTTCTCACCTCTCTTCACCACTTCCTGTTGCACAGCCTCTGTGCCACATGTGTTTATCATTGAAGAGGGATCACGAGCTCCCCTGAGAAAGGCAGAATTTTTCTGAGTCTCACCTGGTGTCACTTGATATACCCTGAGTGCCTTCCCTCACTCCAGCTCCCAGCTCAGAAATGTTCTTGTCCTCTGTATGCAAGTTTGTCGCATCTGTCAGCTCCACATGGAGGTCTGGAATATCCCAAAGCATCTCTGAGGTTGCTGGATTCCCACCTGTGATGGTTGCACTAAACTTTGATCCTCCTTTGAGCAAAGAGGCATCATTTAGCCATGGACACCCTGGGGTGAGTCTCTGCAGTAGGAGCTGAATCCTGTCTGAAATGCCTTGTCAAGCACACTGTGATGTGAAGATCTATTCCCTGCTTTAGCTTGGATTTTATACGAGATCTTGGGTAAATCCTTCAAATCTTGGTGCTTCATCTGTCAAATGGGACATGATACAGCTTTACCTCGCTGTGCTGAATGTAGGTGAGCAGATGTCTCACTGTAAGGACTTCAGGGCTCCCTCCTAAAGGAAGCTGGGGGATTCTTCCTTGTGCTGTGTCATTCAAGACACAGGGACTTGACTCCTTGATGGTGCTGACTTTGGCCTGTCAGTCACTCATGGCTTCACAGGGCAGAGAGGTTTGTAGAGAATCCCAGTCCATGCCAGTGTGACTTGTTATGGGCAGGTGAGATGCAGACCCCAGAGATGCAGCCACAAGGAATCAGCCCCATAGGAGCTGATTTCCTCCTGGCTTGAGAATGCCCACACATTGTGCAGAGTGGGGCTGTTCCACTCCCAAGACCGAGAACAGACTGGGAGGAGTGGGAGTGGGCTTTTTCTGAAGTGACTTCAGTGTTTACCCAACCCCACCCCTTTGATAAACAGACCTTGGAAGGGGGTTGAAACCTACTCGTGCTCCACGAAGGTGCGTCAGTCACCACGTGCAAGAGTCAGAATCAAAATAAAATACTGCTCGTGTGATCCAACTTTCCAGGACTTTTTGTTTTAGTTACAATTGAAGAGATCTCTACAGTTGCTTAGAAATAAGGTCTGGAGAAGGTGGGAGGAAAAACAGGGACAGTTTATCCCACAGTGTGTGAGAGGTGTAAATTGTATGAAGAAGTCACGGGCTAGAAGTCACAGAGAAAGTTGGGAATGAAAACTCATGGTCAAGATGACGAAAGTGCTGTGTCATTCAGGTCTGTATGAAACAGCCAGGGAATAATTTCTGTGGCAACACAGTAAGAAGGAAAAGTAAGAGTGATGTAAAACTGTTTACATCACTCCATGGTTCCTGCTGACATCCACCTACAGATCTCCCCCCTTACACCCAAGTCTGGACCCTGCTCATCACCAAGGTGCCAAAATTCACATTCAACACAGGAGTTGTGAATTTTGAAACAACAGCAAAAACATGTCAGAATGTGCAGAGATCCTTCATTGCCTCCCTCAGATCTTGGTGCAGATGAAGAGACAATGAGCTGTTCTGTACGGGGGGGACTCATCCCGCCTGACTGCCGGTGCTCGCACGTCCCCTGGCAAGGGATGGAGTCAGACACCTTGGGAGCATGAGTCAACCCCTCCCTGTCCCACACACGGATCTCAGGACAGGCTGAATCACTTTCTGGGGGTGTCTGCCTCTCTCTGCTGGCTGGAGGAGACGTTCAGATGACTGTCAGCAGCCCGGGTGCCGTGCGAGTGACTCAACACACGCACTCTGAGCCAGCTCCACGCAATTTACAGCGAAGGCTGTGATTAGTGGAGGGTTCTGCCCTGAAAACATTAGGTAAAGCCTTTATGTGCAAACTGGGGGATTATTTCGGGTGTATTTTATTCCTCTCTCTTTTCTAGAATAAATGAGCCCAACAGAAACATTTTTAAGCCAGGGTGACACATCTGTCTCCTGTGGGTTGGTGCTGCTTGAGCTTCCCTGTACAGGTACAGCTAATGCTGTACAAGTTTCTAGTAAAACAGCACTGAAATAAGGCAATAAATGACATATTTTTTCCCTGATAATCCTGAAAAGTTTTTAAACTGAATAGCTAAAAGGCAGTGCAGCAAACAGTATTTTACACATAACAAAACTTTGTGGCGTGACTCATGCTTCCAAAACTGTTAATAAAAAATGTAACTCCTCTTGGAGGTTAAAAATTAATCCAATCTACATCTGCTTGAGTATGAGGCTGTTCATACATAGAAGTTTCCATCCATTATGGGGAGAGACTGAGAGAGCTGGGCTTGTCTAGTCTGGAGAAGACTGAGAGGGGATCTCAATAATCCATAGAAGTATTCCAGGGGATGTCAGAGGATGGTGCCAGACTCTTTGCAGTGAGGCCCAGCTACAGGATGAGGAGCAATGGCCTTAAAATAAACCACAAGAAGTTCCACCTCAACATGAGAAAGAACTTCTTTGCATTGAGGGTGGCAGAGCACTGGAACAGCTGCCCAGGGAGGTTGTGGCGTTCCCTCTCTGGAGATGTTCCAAACCCACCTGGAGGTGTTCCTGTGCCACCTGCTCCAGGTGATCCTACCTTGGCAGAGTGATTGGATGATCTCCAGGGCTTCCTTCCAACTCCAACCTATCTGTGAGTCTGTGGTTGGAATCCCCAAGTCCTGTGTGCAAGTGTTTCTTAGTAAGGACTTAGAACTTGGGGGAAATTTTGATTTTCTTAAAGCTGGTGGCCTGAAGCTTCTCTCTTGGATAAGGCCACTGCTCTCACTGGTTTGTGGTTTGTTGTTTTTTAAAATTCAGTCTGAAATTCTAAATGCACGAGTGAGTCCAGAGGCAAGAAATTCAGAGGGAGATTCAAGAGTTGATGTAAAGGTGTAGTTTTGGTGGACTTTGTAGGCTGTGATAATTCCAGTGAATGCAGAGGAGGAGTCTGTAATCCTTCCTGACCTCCTTCTCCATCACCTTTCCTCCAGACGTGGATAGGTTGAAACAGGGAAAATCTAACCCTGCTACACTGTGGGGTGGGCTCCTCAAAAATGAGAAGAACAAATCTATAGAGTGAGGTCTGAAAAGCCAGTGAACCTTATTTGCATTCCCATGGAAGCCAGATCCCTGTGGGCAGAGAGAAGAGAAAACAGGAGAAGAAGAAATGTAGGGTTTTCGAGTATTTTAAGTTTTTAACTCTGAGCAGCTGCACTAAGATGTTCCTCAGATTTTCTGAAAAAACTAAGAGCCAAATAAGGTCTGGACCTATCTCCCAGTTACACATCAGAGATAGAGGGCCATTCTTATTAGGTTTTTTGCTTGGAACCACAAGCAGTTTTTTCTTAGGACTTTAAAGGTGACAGTCCCAGATAAATCTTTGGCTAAGGCCCAATCCAACCATAACTACCAAATTACTGCGCTTCCCAAACATGGATTTTGGTCCATCATCTGTTTCCTCACCTGCAGAACAGTTGTCCAGTGAGCAGCAGTGGGAGCAAAGGAATAAGATGCCAGAGGCTCTTTCTTTTCCCAGGAATCTCTCAGTTAATTTTTATTGTGATTTATTTTGTTTGCTCCATGAGTTGTTCAATCTACCCTTGTGATAATCAATGGAGTTATATTTTTTAAAGCCTCCAAAGTGTGGTGGGGTCACTGCTTTATCTTCTGGAGGAAATAAATTGTTTAAGTGTTGGTTGGGATGGAGAATAAGACCAGGCCCCTTTGGAATATCATGGGGTGTTCTGCCCTATGCCAAGGTGCAGGGGTATGTGTTGGGAGGTGAAGGTGACCCCAGTGCAGGCTGTGCCCTCCCTGACATGACTGTGGCTTGGATTTGTGGTCCAGCCAGGAGACAAGGCTGGAGCTGAGCTACCTCCAATACAGGTCTTGGGTCCATCCTAGAAATAAGGCAAGGGATTTGCTGGAGAGATCAGAATCTTTGTTTTGGGACTATTTCAAGGGTATGGATGAGTCTTGATGTTTCCTGGATTTATATGTTTATCTGCATGGGATGAAAAACCTATTTTTCCCAAAGGCAAATGCAGATGAGGGTTCCTGAGTAAGGCAGAATCAATGGGAATGTTGCTTAAATAGAAGTATTTTAGAATAAAAAAGAACCCATGCAGTTGCAGAGAATACAGGTGTCCTGCTCTTGCCGTGGTGCATATTGGATGAGATTCCTCTCTCCAAAAAAGTAACTTTAACCCTGCAGCCTAAGGGCTGCAGCACTTAGATGGGATCTGAATTTCAAACTCTCAAATGTGGATCCAGTCAGGATGAGCACAGAGGCTGTTCCCTATCAGAAGAGCTGGGGTGGGGTGGCCAATCCAGTGGCTCAGGAAGATAAGGACAATGAGTCAGAGAGCTCCTGAATACTGCACCGTTTCCAATTCCCACACTGATATCTCTGTATTTCTCTCCTCCAGACTGTAAGGACAACCTGACGTGAGTTGAACCTTCAGGCTCCTGAGCCTGCCCCAGATGCAATAATTTAGTGAGCAGATGATGTTTTCCACCAAAGCTCCTGTCTAACTCAGTGGATCTGTGTGTCTTCCGGCAGGTGTGTCCTCTGTGGCCTCCCTGATGTCCCTGGCTTGGGTGCTAGCCTCCTATCACAAGCTTCTTCGGGACTCTAGGGACGACAAGAAGAGTATGAGCTACAGAGGGGCCCTCATCCATGTCTTCTGGCGCCTCTTCACCATCTCATCCCGAGTTATTTCTTTTGCTCTCTTTGCTTCCATCTTCCAGCTCTACTTTGGGATCTTTGTAGTGGTCCATTGGTGTGCCATGGCTTTCTGGATCATCCATGGTGGGACAGATTTCTGCATGTCTAAGTGGGAGGAGATCCTCTTCAACATGGTGGTAGGGATTGTGTACATTTTCTGCTGGTTTAATGTCAAGGAAGGGCGGACTCGATACCGAATGTTTGCGTATTACACGGTGGTCCTGACGGAGAATGCTACCTTGACGCTCCTTTGGTATTTTTACAGAGATCCTGACACCACTGACTTCTATGCCGTGCCAGCACTGTGTTGTGTCTTTCTTAGCTTTGCTGCTGGGATAGCTTTGATGCTGTTATATTATGGTGTGCTGCATCCCACGGGGCCAAGAGCTAAGATCTTTGCCAGCTCCTGTTGCGCCGAGCTGCTCTGGGGCATTCCTTTGCCCCCCGATGTTGAGCCCATGGCACCCCAAACCCCTGGGTACCGGGGGGCCCAGGCTACGCCCACCAGAGCGGTCACGGAGCAACAGGAGGAACTCACAGCTGACACTTGCTTGCCCGTTTTCCAGGTGAGAGCAATGGTACCATCTACTCCATCTGGGCGACCCTACCCCCCCGAGGGGCCTCTCATTAAGATTGACATCCCAAGAAAAAGATATCCTGCCTGGGATGCTCATTTTGTAGACAGGAGGTTAAGAAGAACTATCAACATCCTCCAATATGTCACCCCCACAGCTGTAGGTATTAGGTATAGAGATGGACCTCTCTTATATGAGTTGCTACAATATGAATCTTCACTTTAAAGCTCCTTAAAGCAAAAGTAAAAGAGGGGACCTTATTTTTGTTTACGGTAAACACAGATCATGAAACAAACACAAACCTTCAGATAAGCTTTCTTTCTGGTTGCTGTATGTATAAAAAAAAAAAAAGATATTCTCTATGTTTTGTAAGTAAAAACAAAAAGAAAAACTTTTCTTTTGTTTTTTACACACAAGAAACAGTATTTCAACTTCCACACCTAGGATTCACAGGTGGAGAAGGAGGCATCTCCACATCAGTTTTATACCGTACACCAAGTGTAGAACATTATTTATGGGATTGGTGCTGATTGAAAAATAAAAAAAAAAAACAAACAAACAAACCTACAACTGCCTTATGCCCTTAGGTGCTGAGTTTCATTAAGTACTGTCACCTTTCTCATGCAAAACTCTTTGATGATTATATGCCAGGAAAAAAAAAAAAGAAAAACCAACCAACTGAAATGCAAACCTTAAAATTAAAAACAAAAAAAAAATTAACAACAACAATGAAAAGAGAGAAATGTATGAAAAAAAAAAAAATCCTGTTGCTCTTATTTGATTTAGCAGAAAAACCCCTCCAAACGTCTAAAGATAAGAAAGCAGAGATAAGAAAGCAAACCCAAGACAACCCCAATGGAGTTTGATCATTTTCCAACAGCTGAAAGACAAAATCAGGTCTGTAAGATAATTTGGCAAGGAATTTATAACACCATTGGGCCAAGCCTTGACCGAGTCGTGTTATAAAGATGATCCCACCCTGGAACCATTTTCCTCGTGGAAATGGACCCTGTACAAAGGTGGGATTGCACCAGATCAGTGTGAAAATACAGGATCTGATCTTGTTCCCAATAACTGCTCGTGCTAAAGCCTCACTGTCTCCAGTGGAGCAAATACCAACAGTCTGAGCCCAGAATAAGGCCTGCCACCTTGATTTCTGGAAAACGAGAAATTATCGAAATTTTAAACCAAAAACATGATCAGAAATTACATTTCCACATATCTAATAATTATTTCAGTAATAATAAAACTCAGCATGGTAGCAAAAAGCGAGTCAATTTAAAGGCACAATACTTGATCAGTGACTGGCAAAATAATTTGACCTACTGTATCATTTTAAGGCTGTGAAAGGCATACATGTATTATTTGTAATCTTGTGTAAGACCTGTCATGTCTCATTCAGTGCGAGCCTTAAAGTGATTGTAAAGCATCCTTCGTTCCATTTTGGGGATTTTTGGGTTTTGATTTTTTGTTTTGTTTCTGTTTTGTTTTTAAGGAAAACAAAACATGAAAAGTCGGGATTCAAAAAAAAAAAAACACACAAAAACAAACAACAGCAAAACAACCAACAAAACTTCTTCAAACGGTAATAACCTGTAAAACTGACTCACGTCTCGAGATGATTTGGTGCTTTGTATTTTTGTTGATGTTGTTGTTGTGATTTAGCTGAGAAAATTCTTCGACTCGGTTACGTGTGGGGAACTGCTGATAAAAACTGTCTCGTGTCACCCTCTACTGTAAGTACATGGCGAGAAACAACAACCAGAGGAAATCCAAGAGCGTAGCGAGAGCACCGTGGTTTAGCTTAGCCTTCCACCGCCAGGAGATGCTGCCACCTCCGATGCTGGCAAAGCCCACACGGTCCTGCCGAGGGCCGTGGGGTTGTCTTGACATTTCCAAACAACCCGCTCGGTGTCTGAACATTCTCATCCCTCTCGGATTCTGTTTCTGTGCTGGAATCTCTTGGGTTTTTTTTTTCGAGTTAAATCACCGGGTTTGCGTCTATCCGACACCCTTTTTCCGTTTTGAGAGTATTGCTCCTTTAAAGGAATATTCCCGTTTCAGGGCATCTTTTCAATCCCACCATCCCTCTACTTGGGAGGGGAAAAACAACAACAACAAAACGAGATATTTTTAAGTGAATGCTGTAGTATTTTCTGTGTGTAATTGCAATTTTTTATTCCAGAAATACTGTAACTGTCTAGGGTGCAAAACTCCCATGCTGACCTATTCTGAAGAGAAGATCAGCATGGGGGGGATATTTTTTAATTATGATTATGATTTTTTTTTTAATTTCAGGAATCAGTTGGTTTTTTTAATTATGGTAGTATTTAAAGAAACTAGTACCAATTTTATATAACAGTTTAAAGAAGCTGAATGCTTTCTTCGCCTGAATATACCTGAAGAGAAACATTTTTTTCAATCAGTGATCCTTTGCAGTGTTCTGAGAAAACATTGGGGTTTCTTCAGTTGTTTCATTTTGTTTTGTAAAGGAAACTTTTAACTGGTGTCTGTCCCTTTCAAGGAGGGCAGGACTCCTTCACGCCAAACTATAGACACACGGCAAAGTTTATACAAAGCCAAATTGTCACTGGTACTGTAATTCCCAGTCAAACTCCATTTCAGGCAGATGTTTCTGGGCTCTGATTAAAACCAATGTGATGGTCACATTTTCATGCAAAGGGAGGGATTTGGTCTTGTCATCCCCTATCTAACTCCCCAGTCCCTTGTTTGCTGTGCACATTAATACACATAAGTATATATATACACATGAACTGATATATATTTGTGAAAAGCTTTCATTTCCCTTCTCCACTGTCTGTGCCCCTCAGCCAGTCCCTTCTCAAGTGTTCTACTAACATTTCACCCTGTTTCTCCCCTGATCAGTGTGCTGTCTCCATAAAAAGAGGTAATTTGTGAAGTGAACTCGCTGTCCCCACCTACTGAGTCCTAAAAACATGGAGGTGCCCATCCTCCAGCGACAGGCCTGCATTTCTCCTTCTAGAACTTTCTTTTGACTTGCCTTTAATGTTAGTGTAGACTTATCTTGATCCAATTCCCCATGTAAAGGCTCCCCTTGGTCCTTGCGTGAAGAGCTCTCCTCCCCACATCTGCATTTGCGTGGCAAAAGCATGAGAAAGGAATGGATGGCGAACAGCCCTGCTGTTCCTCGGGGACCATTTTTCCAGGAGGTGGCATCTTTGTTTTCAAAAGCACCGTAAGAAGGTCCTGTTCCCCAAAGTCGTCAACCTTGAGGTCTGGAGATGTGGTGCCGATCACTGGCCCCACTGAACAGCCGGACCCTTCCCACCAGGACAGTGACAACGAGCCAAGGCACAGTCACCAGGTGCCAGGAGGAGGAGACCCTTCAGTGTTGCCTCTCATGAGCAACTCCAGCCTGCCTTCCCTCAGGAACGGGATCTTACTCCACACCACCACACCAACAGCCGTCGCCTCCGCCCTGTGCCGGGAGCGGAGGGGCAAAACACTCTGGAAGTGTCCTTACTTCTCAATACAGTGCTAACTTCTCACAACCAAACCAGCTTAACCAAGGGCTTGACACATTCCTGTTCCAAAGTCCTCCTCCCTCGTGGCTCGTAGTGTGGATAACAACAAAGGCAGGTGCCTCCACTGCGAGTTAAGACTGTTTCATCACTTGCATAAACTTTCAGCCTCTGCTACTCCTTTCTTTGAATGATATCCACCGGCATCTTCATTTAGCAAAGGATTTCCAGGGAGAGCCTGTGTCAACCCTGAAGAACTATTTTTTTTTCCAGGACTTCATTACAGCCTTAATGTAAAGCACGTGCTCTGTCACTACTCCCAAAATGTTTCTGGTGGACAGTTTGGGGTGGTGACCATTTCCTTTTGGGATTACCTGTGATCTTGTTGCCAAACAGCGCCTTTTGCCAAGACAAAAGCTTGGGGTAGAAAACTACCCCAGCTCTTTATTGGTATTAGTCCCAGTGCTAAGAGTCTCATCCTCTCCTCCTGTTTTACTTCTGTGCTCTTTGATTTTTTTGTGTGCACTTCTGCAGGATGGTCAAGACCTTGTTTTGGTTTCACTTTGATTTTAACTCCTCAGCTTTTCCTCAGTACCTTTTTTATATTTTATCCCACCTTCTGGCCAGAAGATACTGCCTGAGGACCTTTTCAAACTGCCATGGAGAAGGTTGAGCCTGTATTTATTCACATCACAAGACCAGTGGGCAACTTCTCTGGCACATTTGTGGTGCTGGATTCACCCTGGAATCATCTAAACCAGCCAACTTTGCCATGCCACAGCAATGCCAGGCTCCACCATCCCGACTGTTATTGTTCAAACCTTCCCTGGCATGGTTTTGACCCACTCCAAGGCACAGCTTTCCCAGTCTTTGGCACTGGCCAGGGACCGCCCCCAGTTGGCAGTTTGGATGCAGCTGCTCCATATCAGGGGTGGAAGACTTTAGGAGTCAGGATGGGGCCAGCACTATGCAGTTGGCTTCATGGCCAGAGTGGATCCTGGAAGTGCTTAGTTTCCTGATAAAGATGTAAGTCCGTGCCACAGACCAGGATTCAGGATGTGGTGGAGTACGTCAGCTCCGGTCTGGCATTTTTCTGTTTTCCGCCTGATTCCATGGACAAGTTATTTTTCAGTTCACTTTGTTCCTTTGGCTGAGGTTGTTTTGCAAACAGCGTCACTTTTATGGCTCGGATGTCAACTCATCCATCCCTCCATCCATGTCAGATGGATGGCATGTTTACTGTGATAGTGTTACACATCCATAGGCAGCTAATTTGGAGACAGGAATCATTCAGACCAGACGAAACCAACAATGGAAACACAGGAATTACAAGGTCCCTGCCCATGCCCTTGTCATGCTTTGCCACCCACACGAGGCATTTTCCATCTGCAGCAAATCCAACCTGAACTGCAGAAAAGGAGCTAATGGTGGATAATTACGAGTGGAAAGTGCAAGTGAGACACCCATTTCAAGTGTAAATATATATATTTTCAGTGTTTGGGATTGGAGCTAATTCTGTGCTTCACCCTGTCCTTTTGTGCACCTGCCAAAAGTCAGCAGTCATTTGCATGTATTTTTATTTAAAGCTGACTGGATGAAACTGGGCAAAATCAATTCCAAGCTTTAGTGAATGGTCTGCTAAAACCTGGCTCACGAGGGGAGCATCGCTATTGACTTTCAGAGTGCAATCACCCTGTGCTCTTCAGATGTATTTTTGTACACACAAGATTCACTTCACAATTTATCCCACCCCTGGCCCCTGCATGTCACACCTGTCACCTGCACACCTGCAGCATGACTAAACCTCCTGAAGAAAATGTGGTCTGAGGTTAGTCCAGCATGATTTCATTGAAGCTCAGAGGTGCTTTGAAAAGGAAAACTTACTACTGTGCATTTGCAAACCTTTTAGTGCCTGCTTGCTGGGCAGCTTGGGCAGGAGACAATTTGGAAGCTGCCGGAGTCAGCGGAAAATTGCAGAGACAGGCTTTCCTAGGATTTTTCCTTCTTTTACTGGGTTTGCTTTTCTCTGGGTTCTGTTCAGATCGAATGTGGTCCTGCAAAAGAAAACCCACCAGAAAACAAACACCCAAATAACCATGACAAAATAAGGTCTAAGCCAATCCCCACAGAAGCTGAGGTGGCTGATGTAGGATGGTAGGGATGATGTGGATCATCCTGTGGATCCTTTGCTTGCTGGAGCTTGCATGCTGTTCTTCTGGCAGTTGTCTCAAGCCCTGGGAGCTTTGGGGATGGTGCTTTCCCAGGGTTATGATTGCTGGTTTTATTTTTCCTTGGAGCTCAGGTGTATTCTGGTGCAGAGAATCTCAGCCTGGTTTGAACGAGGAGATTTGAGGCTATCCCAAATAGACGTGGGCAAACCTTTCACTGTGTGCAGAACGCATTTCCAGACCTTTGGGTACCGCTAGAGATTGTTGCAATCCACTTAATTCTCCATGAGCATGTTCAGAATCGCTTCATTGTTCTGTTGTGTTTGAACTCGGGAATAACGGTGTGGTGACTCTTTCCTGTTGAGGTGTGATGCAAAGAAAGGGAGGAGCCTTCCTGCTGTGCTGGATTTTGCCTGTGTTCAACCCTTGTTCCTTACTTGAAGCTCAGACAGTGGGATAATGAGAAAAATGGGAAAATGAGATGGCAGATCGCTGCATATGTTCCATTGGCTCTTCACTGATGAGGAGGGAGGCAATTGGTGACAATTAAAATAAATCTGCATAAACCATCTGGACCTCAGTGTATATTCAGAAATGCACAGAACCCAATTGGAAAGTGATGCTGTTGATAAAATAATGTGGATATCATTTCCTGTCGTATATTAAAAGCCTAAAAACCAAACCAAACCAAAACCAAGCCCTGCAAGAGGGAAAAAAATTATTCGAGAGCATAAACCTTCCTGTGCCCTCCCCATTCCTTTGGGACACATGCAGCAAGGCAACTGTTTGAAAGCCAGGCACTTTGTAATCCACGGAGTTAATTGGATCTGAGCAGTGCTGTGTTTGTCAGATGGTCTCTCACAGCGAGCGTAGAAAGTGGCCACGGTCTAAAAGTCATTGCAGATTTTTGGGTGACAGTACTCCTGGGTTTCGACCCCAGCTCTGCCACGAAGTTGCTGTGTAACCTTGGGCAAGTGATTTAACCTTTCTGTGCCTACAGTTTACCCATCTGTACATGGGTATAATAATATTTACCTACCTCACAGGGGTGTTGTGAGGCTTAAGTTAATGCGTGTTAAGAGGTGCTGGAAGTGCGCCGTGAAAATTTCATTCTTGCTGGGTTTGTGCTGTTGTGGGGGATGAGCAGTGAAGGGGTGGGTTACAACACGCAGAAGGAAAATCTGCTGGTGCATGTCTTGAGAAAGTGATTTGAAGTCTTTTCTCTCCCCAAAAGCAAGGAACGGAGAAAATTGCTGTGCGCCAACTGAACAGCCTTGCTTTCCTGGTCAAATGTAACAGCACTATTTGCAATATTATTTTCTTACACAACAGGTGACCTTTCCCTTTTCCTTGCTGTTTCTGAAAACTTGAAACTAAAGATGACAAAAGTATTTCTGAACCGAACAGATTACTGATGAATACTTGAATTTCTTTAAAAGTTGCTCTCATCAGCCACGGTTAAATGTGCACTAATCTTTCAGTCATCAGCTTCCATCTGAATACAGTGAAAAATTTGCTCACGCTGTTTTGGAATAGCCTGGACCTTATTTGGGAGGCTGGTAATGCTGAGGACCCTTGTAGGCCTGGGAAAACTAGTGTCTCAACTGATAAACACGTGAAAAAATATCTTTTTTTTTTCTTTCCATTTTTGCCTTTTAAGTTCCTTGACTGCCTAAGACAGCACAATAATTGCAGTTTATTTGGTTGTACAGTAGCTTTTTTATTTTTGTTGTTTTTGAACTGTTTCCTTACGCAAAGGGCGAAGGTGGGATGTGAAAGGATAAAATAGACCCAACGCTGCTCCCGCGCAACTCTTCTCGAAGTCCCTGCTTTCCTGGAGAAAAACCTGTGCCACATCTAGAGAGACCAGACCAGGCTGCCTTCACCATCTTCTTTGCAGGCAAAACTTCCCTTGCCACCTGTGGGAGTTTTCGCTGTTGGTTCCATGTCCATCAAGGTGGATTCGTCCCTGGTTGAGCCCCAAGCCACTCGGGTGAAAGCCAGGATAACTTTCTTTAGAACGAGGGAAGGGATCCAGTTCGTTGCTCCAAATGTCACCACTGGTCAGATGATTCAGGAGGGGAAAAATGTGTGACAGAAAGCCTGGGGTTTAGGGGTTTTTTGTGGTTTTATTGTCTAAGTGTCCTGACCATTATATGATGTCTCTTACGGGAATGCAATGCCAGGCAGGACTCGTGCTCCCTTGTAGAGAAGCTTTGTGAAGTCTGCTCACGCACTCCTTACTCAGGCAAAACTCCTGGGTTTTGTTGTTGGGTCTCCTTTTCTCTCCTGAGTAAGGACTGTGGGGTTTGGTCTGTTTGGGATCACTGGGGGGTGTTTCAGGTGGCTGTTGTCTTCTCTAGCCCAAGACTTGCCTTGCCTGAAGCAAGAAGGAAGCTCTGGCTTGGTCTGCCACGTACCTTCCCTGTCCCTTCTCTGTATCCACCACGGGGAGGGAGTTCAAAATCTTCTGGCTACAGGGGCCAGGCTCTTCCACCTGAATTTCCAGGCAGCTGCACATCTTCCTGCTGGGGCAGAGCAAATTTAGAAGCCCCATTCCTGCAGATGGGCCGTCACTCATCCGCATCGGCTTTGGGTCTGCTCCTTCCCCGTCCTTCTCCCCAGCCATTTCTTTGCCCTGTTTTAAGCACTCAGCTCGGTGCTTCTGGGTTCTTTTTACTGCTTCTGTTCCAAAAAAAAAATTTTAAAAAGATTGAAGTTGGGAAAAAACAGCAATGTAACTCCTTCGGTGCTATGCTAACTACTTTGTTTGACCCAACCAAATGCTGGCCAACAAACAGATATTCCCTCTTTGTCCTAAAAAGCACCACACATCTGTGTCTTGAACAGGGGTGGACTGAGAGGGCTGAGAGAGGGCAAATGTTGTTTTGAAAGCAATTAAAGTCTCGTGTGTATCTAGTAGAGCAAAAAGATGTAGGTGCAGACTGCTTTCAAAGCTCGTTGTTGCCCACCTCATGGAATTATATAGGATATAGCCTACAAGGTATTGAGGGCATTATATATATATATATGTGTGTGTATATATATATATTTTAAAAAGAAAAGACAAAAAGTTCATTTTATTGATAAATCACCCTTTAATTCTCCTGAAATTGTGCTGTTTAACAGGGAAACCACCTGGCTGTGCTTGCACCCGGTTGTTTTGGTATGACCCGCTTCAGCAGCGAGAGTAAAAAAGCAGGAAGAGAGAGAACTCCTCCTACTATATATTAAGCCTGGAGTGAAGTGGGTGCCCATGAATTTTCAGGATTAAAGGGACTAATCAACATGTATGTCTGAGTCTATATCCCCAGTCCCGTGGAAATATAGGTGAGCATACATGCCGTGTTACTGCAGCAGTATATATGTTTTAATATATATGAACACATTGTGAATTCCAAAGGGCTTTTTCGAGATGAGGAAGGTTGTTCCTGGTGAGAGGTGCTAGCAATTTGGGATTTGCAAGCAGGGTTGAAACAAACATTCCTTATAGGGGCTTTTTTCTTTTTTAATCAAAAGACCATCAGAAGCTTAAGATCCTGAGGAAATGCTGTCCCTCCTGATCTTCCACTTCTTAAGAAATTTGGAAGCCAAAATCAGACAAAACATGAGGGCCAAACACAGAATCAAGATAAATCAGTAGAGCTCCACTGATGGCTAGGTGCCTCCTTACACTATCTATGCTAAAAATTGTAATGTCTACTGCTGTTGGGGAGCCCAAACGGGGCCCTATTGGTCTTTTTCTTCACCTGTGACAATAGATTTCATGTTTGAGATTGCAGAGTTTGTCAAAACCTGGGCAAAACTTGGGCAAAAGCAGGAGTACCTTTCCAAGAGAAGCCATCTGAGTGTAGCCTACCCCTGATCTCTATGGGGGCTTTGTCATCCCTGGCTTTAGCTGAGGAAGAGAAGATTTCTCCTTTCACCAGTATCAGCACTGCAATGAGAACAGCCCTGCCAACACGCGTGGCAAACGGGGCGCTCCTTTGCTGGGATTAAACCCTCCGAATCTGATTTCAAGCCCTTAAAATTCGAATGCCAAATGCCACTCGAATGGAATGATTATTGTTTTGCCTCCAGATGTCATTCCCGTTCATCAGTCACAAGGAAAAGCAGCTCGTATTTTCCTTTTTAGCTGTATTTACCAATAAAACTCTCTGCCAGTGCCAGAACCTCCTCCCCTCAGCCCCAGCTGAACGCCACCTGCGTGCCGCCTCCGCCTTTCCTCCCCTTCTTCCACTCTAAAAGCAAACACTGTTCCTTCCTAACTAGGGAGGATCCAGGACAAATGCCAGCTGATTACACCTGCAATCTGTTCGCTAGAGGGGCTGGTTTCAGTTTCTGAGGGCACGCGAGTACACACGGGGACGCGATCCCGCAGGAATTTCAGTCGCCTGAAGCTGAAGCCTCTTGACTTCCACTGCGTGATTCTTGGGGTTGTCCCATGCAGGGCCAGGAGTTGGACTTCCATGATCCTTGTGGGTCCCTTCCAACGCAGGATATTCTGTGATTCTATGAGCTGACACTCTGGGAGAAACCAGAGACCAAGTGTTCCCTCAAATTACTTCGGTTTCACACCATTCCCGTATAACCTGGTTTTTTCAGTAATTATTCAAATCTGGGTGTCAGTCAATAAATTCATGATGGATAAGTAGTAGGGAAAGTGGACTGGTTTGCACTTATCCATAGATTTCCCAGAACTACTCGAGCAATTAAACAAGCCTTAAATCAGATATAATTGCAGTCATTTGGAGGAGAGTTGAGATGAGTGTTTTCTGAAGGAGTGTCTAAATAGGTATCACAGCCAAATCCCTTTGTCTCCCATCTTTTCTGTGTAGGGAGAGTGAGAGGGAAAAATTTTACTTTGAACATCAAAGTTTTCCATTAGCTACAAAATGTGCCCCCTCCCAAAATAGATCCAAAACTTGAGGGGTTTTTTGTGGAAAATATTTTCCTATCAGAAAAAAACAATGGTTCTGGCTACTTTTTCTGCTCTGCAAACTTCTACCATTCCAGCCTTTTGTTCCAATGAGGAATGGGAGTTAGTTTTAAAAGTGTTTTATTTACTCAGGGAAGGACTATTTCATATCTTGGTCTGGTGACTCCTGTCACTGGGCCAAGTTTGGACCATTCCGCTCAAGCTGATGTGGCCACCCAGTAGGAAACCAGCAGGAGAAAACAGGTGGGGTGAGGTTCTTGCCTGGTTTTCTGTGTGTTCCTTGTTCCAGGCTAATAGGGATGTTCTCGGGAATCTCACAGAACATTCCATAGGGGAGTTGTTCCCCTAAAACCAGGATTATTATGGGAAGGCTCTGTATTTTGGAGGCTTTGAATGACTTTCTAACTGCAAGGAAATGTCATTCCTACGGTGTGAATATTTTTGGATTTATTTCAAAAATCATGGTGCCTGAAGATCCATGTTCTCTCTCCATCTCTGCCATGGGCTGTTGGTTGGGAAAGCCAAGGGGATTTTAGGGTTGTGTCTGCTGGCAGGTGTAAGATGTTCCCTTAGTGCCATTGGCCTGTTTTCCAGGGCATGTGATATGGGAATGGTCAGTCTGTTGCCACCTTCATCCCTGGATCTCTGCCACGCTTACCCCAGGTGTTGCAAGGTGCATTTGAAGATCTTCATCAATCCTACTCCTTGCAAAGCTCTTCCGATTGAAAGGAATCCCAAAAGTCCACGGGAATCTCTCGAATGAGCTGTCATCCTATGAGCATTTTTGATTAGTGAATTTCGATAGTACCAGAAAATTGGCACAGCCACAGAGAATAGCACAATTTAAATACTTCTACTGCAGAAGTGCCACTTTTCCCATAAACACTGAAATTCGACTAATCAGTAGTGGAACTCGTTAACACTCAAAACCTGGAAAAAACTCTTGCACTTGATTCCTCAGATAAACCTTATTCAAGGAGAACAAATTCCCCAATCACTACAAAGTGGTGAAAATAAGCTGTTAGAGCAGGACACCTGGGGGTTTCGGGGGTGTTTCGCTCCTTGTTTCATCTGTAACCTGGGAGAAGAAAAGGTTCCCTCACAAGGGGGATGGGAGGATTATTTAGACAATGTTGGTGAAATGCTCCCAGACCTTAACATCAAAAGGACTGTGGGACCATGGTGGTGGTGGGCAGAGCAGGACAAACCAACCACGTCACCTTCCCCTTGTCCCCATGTGGCTCAGCACACAAAAACAGGCAGGCTGATCTGAAATGTCACAATAAAATTTTGGGAAGTGTTTTTCTCCTTCCCCTAAAATGTCCCATACTCCCTATGGAAAGCATTTGGGGAAGTCAACTGAGAAACCAGGGATTTAGCACAGTCCTCTTGGGTCATGGAGTTGTTGACAGCAGAGATGGAAAGAGCATGTGGGTCATCAGGTGCATTCCCAAGAGTTCATGCCACAGGCATCCCTGTGTCTTATTCTCCCACTTTAAATCCTGTCTGGCTGAAAAAATTCCAAAGAAGAATTCTGCTCACTCCAGACCCACTCAATCAGGTGCATCAGGCGGGAATAATGGCCTAAGCTTTCCTAGTAAAAACGTGATTTTTTTGTTAACTAAGCTTGAAACTTAGTCATGCCCATGCCTTGAATTTGCCTTATAAACCAAACTAAGCCCATTCTGAACCCAGGTCCTTCATCTGAAGTTGTCCTTCCACTGCCATTCTGACCCAGCGTGGCTTGCAGGTGAAGATGCACACCCATCCAAGTTAGGAACAAGGATTTTCAGTTCATCTGGAAGAGGTTGGCTCCTTCCTAGGTCACTTCTGCACCTGAGCCAGCCTTCCTGACATTCTAGAAAGACTGGGATCCAAATTAGACTCCTAAAAGTAGATCTCAATGACCAAGGAAAACTACATCAAGTCCTGCCGCAGGCAACTCTGTTTGTCCCCCACAGTGGTGTGCCAACACCATTCCTGGCTTCTGCCAGCAGGCCACACACACGGTGCTTGGGTGACACAGGACTGTCACCAACCCCTGCTCTGAGCTGGCCAGAAGTGGCTGGAGGTAGTCCTGCCCCTCCTCTATGTCCAGAGAGCAAATTTCCACCAAACTCATCGGCGTTGTCCTTGACTCGGCGCGATGCTGCCAACAGCGGGGGCAGGCTGCTTGTCAGCAGCTGTCGGAAGAGTTCGGGATTTTCAGATGGGATGGGCTGACAGGTGTCAACACGATGCAAAACCTGTGCTCTTAACTTGGCATAGAGTGCCTGCGAGTCTCTTCTTTTTCTTTTTCGATCACCAAGCAATGACCTTACGCACGGGGAGCCCGTTGGTGATGGGCAGTGTCTGCTGCAACTTCTCATTTTGCCGGAGGGCTCTGAGGACGTGCTCTGGCTTATTCCCAGCTCTTCCTCTCCTTCCTACATCTTGGAGGGCAACGTGCTTGAGTGTGAGTTTATGAGCAGAAGAAACAGAGAAAGGGCCAACACAAAAGTTTTGTGCAGTGGAAAGGTTGAAGGAGGGAATGAGAAGCACGGGCTAAGACCTCGGAAAACCAGATGGGTGAGGGTTTCATCTCTGCCTCAGCGTGGCAGGACTTCTGTCAACCTATCAAAATTGTTGCCTGTGTCCAGGACAATTTATTCTCTGGGCTCCCAGGGAGTGACAGATTGAGATATTCAGGGCAGGGCTCTGCAGTGCAGTGAGATCAGACTCGCTGAGCACCTTCAACTTCCCCTGGTTTAGTGGGAGCTGAAGGCATCCAGCACATCCCGGGAGGCAGCCCATGGCAGGCTGTGCCCTCTTGGTATTAGATTATTCCTTGAGTGCTCAAAGTTCAATCCTGCTTTTCTTCCATCGGTGCAGGAGTGTTGAACACGGCACAATGAGGCCGTTTGAATTTAGGAAGGCCGTTAAAAAGCGTCCAAAGTGCTACGTAAGAGCTCGCAAAATCGACGTGCCCCTTAAAAGACCAAACTCTGGTCTCAATTTCACCATCAGCCACCCTGTGTAAACCACAGTTTTTTTCTGGGAAAACCCTGTTTTTCCTGTCATCAGCAAGGCCAGAATTCGGCCTGGCCCCACCTGCCCTCACTAACTCCACCAAGCTCTCTATTTTTGTTGATGATGGCTATGTTAGGGCAGCAACATTTCAACACTCAAAGCCTCGTGGTGCCTTTTCTTGTGGTGCTCACCTTTCACAGGACTTCAGTCAAGGCAACCACTTGCATCCAGCAGCAACGCCAGTACTTTTCCTCTGTGTTAGGTGCCAGTGCAGTAACAGACTTTAATGTATACTTATATAAATATAGATAGATAGATATATTGCTATAGTTATAATTATATATATATAATTGAGGTTCTGATGCCGCTGTCTGGGGAATGGACCATTCCTCTGCAGGATTAACACTGCTCGAGCAAAACCAACAGCTCAACGTCCTGTAAAGCGTTACAACCTTGGCAAGGAGCTTCTCTTTCCCATGGGTTTGGTTTTTTTTTTTCCCAGCTTCCTTCTCCCCTCCCGACTCCCAGAAACGCTCTCAGTGAAAAGATGCTGTTTCACATCATAGAAATTTCTCAAAATTTCTCCACATCTCCCCAGCGGATGCCACGAGGCCACACCTTCCTCCTAACATGGGATGGGGAGGTCTCCCCTTGCCGTGGAAGGAGGACGGTGGGGTGGCTGGGGCAGCATCCCAGGGGAGCATCCCAGGGCAGCATCCTTGCCTTTCCTTTGCACCTTGTGGCAAGCGGTGTTATTCCCCCACCCCGAGCAAAACCATCCGCTGTCGAGCCTCTCCATCTCAGCTGCTCCAGCAACTCAGTGTATTTTTTTTCCTCTTTGGATGCTCGGTTTTCCATGCTGCTCCGAGCGAGCCACTGCCCCAGCCCTCGCTGGCAGGCAGGAGGGAAGGTGGCAAAAGCTTTGCTCACACAAGCAGTTCTGCCTGACTTCAGGGGGGAGAGGTTTTTTTGTCAAAGGACTGCTGGGTTGGGTCAATCATCCCCTTATTGTTACCTTTGAAGTATTGCTGAAACTAGAGAGAGATGATAGAACAGATGTGGAGAGAAGGTATTTTTTTTCCTAAAGGGAACAACACCAATAATACTGTAAAAGGTGCTAGAATCAAACCTCATTTTATATACTTTGGTTCTTAGAGATAAAGAAAAATAAAACACACAGTATTCTTCCTGTGCAGCCTTACTGTAGATTGTTATAATCAACTCATTATCCAAAAGACAAAAAAAAAAGTGAAAAGGTTAAAAAAGGACAAAAATGAAGCGATCCTGTATAAAGTGTAACAAATACGACTTTCCTATATAAATGTAAATGATCAGACGTATAATAAAATGCACTTGAGACAGGCAGCAAGCGTGAAAAGCTTTTGAAGTATCTTTTTTAATGTACAACACCTGTCTTTTTTTGTTTGGCTGGTGCAAGAGGGAATGTGCCAAGTTGCTTTTATTTCCTTTTCATTCCATTTGTGATTTTTGGGAAAAGGACAGAGGGTTGGAAAGAGGATGGGAGGTTTAGCTGGGACAGAAACGTGGAATATCCATCTCAATTTTATTTGTTTTGTTTTGTTTCATCGTTAGTTTACAACGTTGGCGGCAGTGTTTGGCCTCACACCCCATTTCTCAAATGCTTTTGAAAGCTTTGCTGCCTGCCCCAGGTGCTGAGCATAACTCTTACCTCAAGAACACTTACTAAAAAAAAACAAAAAGTCAATTGTTTTTTCCCATCTCTGGAAAATTAATGTAAACAAATAACAACAACAATCGAGAAAAAAGAAATTTAAAAAAGCAAACAACCAGCAGTGAATGAAGGAATGAAAATTAAAAACAGAAGGAAGTCAAAGCAGAGGTTTGGTGATCAAACCGAGCCATTCTGGTGCTTTTCCCCTTTTTGTGTTGCTAATGATCAAAATCACATGAGATGGGCTTAGACAAGTCTGTGGTCTTAGGATGTAGCAAAAAATGTATTTAAAAAGAATACAAATTTGCATGGAACAAACTCTGATGGAACCTTTAAAGAATGGCTGTTTCAGTGTCAGATGTTTAATGTTAGCATGTGTGTGTGCTGTAAATACCTTTTCATGTGTGACATGTACAGTTGACTGAGGAAAAAAAAAAGTATGGAACCGAACAAAAAAGAATAATAATCAAATGCTATTTTATCAGATGATGCACTTTTTCACCTTGATGAGAAGCCACTGTTCACAACTATGCAATCTTCCAGTTTCTCTCTCTATCTCCTCTCTCCAACCTCAAATTTCCCAACTATTTTCCATAACCTAAACCGTTTTTTCTTTTGTACAAAGAAACACAAAAAGTTCCAAACTCTGGTTCAAGGTGAGAGTGCTACTGTGACTTTTCTCAAACAATAAGAGCTAACAAACAGACAAACAAAAGGGGTTTGGTTTTGTTTTTAAGAAAAAGGAGGTTCGGACATGACCCTCTTTATGTTCTCTAAGTGAATCGATGTTTTCTACATGTGCCAGGCTTCTGTTGACTGTTTTTTGATTTTCTTTCTTAATTCATTTCTCTCTCTCGGGTTTTAGAATTTTTTTTTTGTTAATTACTATTGCTACTATTATTTGTTTCCTTATGTATTTTCTTCTTTTAATTCTGGTTTTGTATTGTAGGTATTGGGGATGTGAAGATGAAGGTGAAATTTGGCTTAACTCCAAGTGTTTTAGTACATGTGTGTGCTATATGTACATAGTTTTCTACATAGAAAATTTTACGCGCTTTTTAACGCACTTTACGACTTGTATGTACAAAGTTGTCTATATAGAAAATGTAGTGAGTGTCCCCCGAGCCTCGAAGAAGAGCCTTTTGATTCCATGACTTAACAGGAGTTCAGGTGTTTGAGTATCTCACGTGTGTGTGTGTGTGTGTGTGTGTGTGTGTGTATTATATACTATATTATATATTATAGAAATATATAATAGCCTATGTCCACGTGAGGGTGTGTGTAATATAGACACACATCCAAAGCCAGGATCGTGCCCATCTACACCATCCAAATAGGGGTTTTGTGGTTCTTTAAGCTGTAATAAATAGCCTGGCTCTACTGGGAAAAAATTCCCCCTGTCCTTAGGCGAAAGGAAGAAAATTGTCCCGTTATTCACAGTGCATATTCCTGGGGGGGGGGCTTCAGTCCTTTATATCTTTTCTTTCCCCACCCCAGTTCGCCACGGAGAGAGCGTTGGTGAGGAAACAGGGTCGTCCAGTGATGAGCTCAGGAAACCACGCAGCCGCCAGAGGTGGCTGCCCTGTCCCCCGCCCACCACCGGCTCCCCTGCGGCTTCGAGCGCGCCGCTCCCACCTCTCTGTGCCTGTCACACAGGGGTTGCCAATGCTGACCAAGCCTTTAAGCACTTTGCACTCACGGTCCTCCTCGGCACATCCCGCGGGGTCCCTCTCCGTGCCGACGGGAGGAGATTCGGGCCAGTTTACGGTGAGTTCTTCACCAACCTGCCCCTTGTCCTCCAGCTCTCTTCTGTTCAGGAAGCTCGCTGCTGCTTCCTTTGAGCTTCATCGCCTCATTTTTATCTTCCTGCTGTGCTTCTCCTTCCTTCCTTCCACTCAAGGCTTCCCTGTCCTTGGGAGCCATGGCCCACCGTGGTGACTCTTGAAATCCCTTTATCGGACTCTCCCCAGCCACAGCTGAGTAAAAATCCTGGATTGCTGTTGTCACCTCATTCTTATTCCATATACTACCCACAGACCCTACGGTCTGGATCCTTATGGATGCCTTCCAACTTGAGATATTCCGTGGTTCAATGAATCTGTGACCTTGAGTTTCTTGGGGTGGGAGAGAGGAAACCCCATTTCCGACTCACTGTACACCTAATTTAGTGAAGCTCTTCCAAGTGACCAAGGAACAGCTGTAGATACCAAAAGATCACTTTCTGAAGCTGGTAAAAGTGGGAACGAGGAAGGGAATGGATTTATGGCATCTCTTCCATGGATCAGTGGGAACACAAGTGTCCACATCATTCTGTGGTATCACAGGTGCTTCTTCCAGACAATCCTTTGCATTTGGATCCTCACCAAGAACTTCATGTGAGTCTTCCTGCTCAAGTTAGAACCACGTTTACCTGAAAACAACCACAGTTGAAAGGCTGTATGCTGGCATCTGCAGTCTTTGTTAATGATTATTAATGATTAATTTAATGATTAATCAGTATTTTTCAAAGAGAGTATCTTTCTCCCCAGCTCGCTTTAAGTTAGAATTTCCATCCCTGAAAATGCTGTGCTGAGAGGCCAAATGGAGTCATCCTCTGCCCCAGTTTCTGCTAAAGTTTTAAGGAAAAATAAAATAGGATACTTTCCTAATTGCTAAATTCAGAGAGCAGAGGAACCTAGAAGGCAAGTTTGACTCAATCTCTAATCCTGTAGCTAAAATCTTTTAAGTTCATACACTCCAGTTCTTAAAGGAAGTGTCTTGCAAAGGCTGCTCGTTCCATGACTCACCGAGAAAATCTGTTAGGGGGAGGAAATGTATGGAAGATGCTTGGCAATACATTTTTCCTGTGTTACCCAGCCCCTTCAAAGCAAAGCAAGGCACCCTTTAGGGTCACCATAAAAGCAGAATTTTGTTTCAGTTCCAAATGGCTTTTTTGGTGACATGAAAACCCAAATCTTTAGCAGTGCGTTTGGGGAAAGAACAGGAGAAATTCACTTTGTGGACAAGCATAAAATCACTTCCAGCTTCCAGACCTTGAGAGAGGGTGTATTTCTCGACATCTCCCCCCCTCCCAGGTGGAGATGATTGCCCAAAGTTCTTTATCTATGAGTGTGGGATCCAATCCTCTAATTTAGCCGGAAGATCTGCATATCCCATGAGTTATCAAGGTCCATTCCATACTCAAGGAAGACTGCCAGGTAGGGAGTCATCCCAGTTGATTCTGGGTCTGTTGTGTGGCCTTTATTTGGTCATGTTTAGGGGAGCTGAATCCCATCCAAGGTGGGCAGGATTTGCCATGCTTCCAAGACACTTCCCACCATGGCTTCTCATGAGAATTTTGTACTCTGCTAATGAACATTCAAAATTATCTCCTTCAACACAGCTCTGGAGTTGGGAATTTGGCTTTGAAGCCCCTGCCAAAGTGGCACATCCACATCAGGCATTCCCCTCCCAGGACTAAAGGTATCAGGCTGCAATTCAGTGTGGGACCCATTTAAGAAATGGGGGAATTTGATTTTAAGTGCTACACACTTTCTGTGACCGCCTTCTGGTCACTGCAGGGGTTCCCAAAAAATCTCTTGGAAATAAATGCACAAGCAAAAACCTTCTGTGTGTTTTCCTAAAGGATAAGGTCATTCTCCAACAGTGACTTGTTCAATTCACACAGAGAGCTGGTAACAGGCGTACTGGTTTCTCCTCCTGCTCGTTTGCAGTTTGTTCTGGCCAATTCTCCTCATTTTCTTTAATCCAGCCATGACATTGTAAATGATAGGAGGATAAAGCTCTCATTGCCACTGTTTTCAGGACAGCTGGGGAATCATGCTTCTTCCAGGGTGCCACTTCCTACCTTTGCAAGAAGATTAGGAGATGTTTGAGCAGCACCAAAGGGGCCTCCTAGTCCAGAAAATCCAGCTTGCTTTTGTCTGTGTTGGGCATAAAGCACTGAGAGCTCCTTACATTCCTGATAATTCATGGCTCCTGAATCATATGAGGGTGCCAAATCCATCCTTTGCTGCATGTGCCACCTCATGGATGAAGGCGGTCCAATGGCCTAAAGAATTTTACCAACCATCCCTGTGCTGGAAACACACTGGAAATGTTTTGCTGGCTCCAGCCTGGCTTCTCCTGGCTAACATGAAACCCACAGCTTCTCATGTCCGTGTCCTTCCACCTGTGGAAGGAAGCACCAGGTACATGTTGTCCTGGGTTGACAGACTAAATTTAAAAGCTCAAGGCTACCCCAAATCCCTCCCAGGATATTGTGCTGAGAATTATCCATAGAGCCCCAGTCATCCAGGTGCCTTAACAAGTCTCCCTGTGGGAATGCAGAGCAAGCAGCCAGACCCCACCAGGTGCCAGCACCGGTCCCACCAGCGCCGGTCACTTCAGTGGTACTGATGTTCTTGCCACGTATCTGCTGTTGCCTGAAAAGAGCAGCAGGATCCATCCAGGGGCTGCCCTTCTGCTGAAGCCTTGTTTGCTTGGCCAACATCGACAAGTCTGAGCCGGTATTCCCGAGCACACGTTTGTGGATGCAGCCTCCAGCATTCCCGGGGTGTGCTGCTTCCTCTCGGCCATCTAAGTGGAAGAGAGAACGGTTTATTTTGCTCTTGCTTATGTTCAACCCCAGTGGATTCCCCTGCTGGAGGAGTCCTCCCTCTTTGCCCTCAGGCACTAGCAGTACCCCTAGATCACAGGCTATTTCTCAGAGCTGTTTTATCAACATTAAAAGTCATGAAAAATCAATGGAAAATTTTCCCTCGGAGACGACTGGTTTGTAGGAAACGCTTCTGATTTATTTTCCTCCCCATTCCCCAAATGGCATCATTCCTAAATGGGCTCTAATATCAATATCAATGTTAGTAGGATCCATTGATCAAGCTGTGAATCAAAGCTCACTGCTGTGGTGGATATACAGATGTTAATGACAGTTGCGTTAAGCCAAATTTAGCAGCTGGATTCTTCAACATCCCTTTGTTTTGTATCTACCTCACTATGATTTCTTTGATTTCTTGTGATTTAGTGTTGTATACAATGTCAGAGGTGATATGTAGATAAAAATATATATATATATATACAAATATATATTTTTTGCTTTGCAATAAAGCTCAAAGCTATAACACGAATATTCATAAAATGTCATAATCTTTATTGTAACGTTCCCTTCTTAGTTGTAAAATCCTGTCTGGATCCTATTTTCCTGTACACTGGAATCGATATTGTGTTCATGAGTGAATGGTTATTATTTCTGTTCCTTTTCCATTGAAGTGATGTTTTTGAGATGTGAGATAGACACCAGAATTGTCAAACATGAATTTGCTTTTTTTCTTTTCCCCAAATACAGCCTGTTTGTAACTGGAATCAAACAGCAAAATTGAAAGAAAATGATTTGCAGTCCTGATCTTTCAATTTTGGTTTGTCTGATCTCAACACTGAATTTGGCAGGAGGAAGAGAGGGAGCAGACAAAGAGGGGCTGTTAGGACTGATGAAGGAAAAATATGTTCATCTCTTTCCATTTGGGTGAAGAGAGGCTCCATTCTTTGAGATAATTGGAATGTGGCACTTCCCTGAGCCATGGGACCACATTCATTGAAGAATTGTCCATCTAATGGCAGCCACTGACCCCGGGTCACTAATCCAGGTCCTTTCTGTGGGAGTGGAGAGAGACAAAGAGTTCCCCAGGACAATTCGCCACTTGGCTAGGGCACGTGGAAGGCACCTCCTTCAGTACAGCTGGAATTGAGGATTTGAGGATCACCTTGGATACCCCAAGCCAAATTCCCATGGCCAGAGCACAAAAATCCTGGCAAGTGAAAACCCCTCATTTTTTGGTCACGTGCGTCATTCTGAGCCACACAGTTCCTTGTGCTCTGGCAATGGAAGGGGTGAGGAACGTGGGAGCTCCTGGCAAAGTGAGGAAGACTTTGCCCTGTGCTCATGTGGTGGAAAACGTCCTTGGACCCTGTGATGAGCCAGGAACACCACAATGGCCAACATCTGGCACAGAAGTTCTAGCTGAATCTTGTGGTGTGGAGAGGAGCACCAGGGAGGGCTGTTGAGATGGATGGGACCTCTCAACTATTTATTCCCAGGGAAGCCTTTCCAGGAGCCTCACAGCTTGATCCTCCTGCCAGAAATGACAGGACACAAAGCCCATACAATCCAGAACAATCCTTCTCCAATCCCCATACTGCTCCTAAAGGCTGGAATTAGAAAAAAAAAAAAGCACCAAGCCCCAAATACTGGGACTCATAGCTTGGTTAGGAAATATTTACAGGGATCTCACTTTACTGGGAGTAAGATGAGGGGAATCCTCTCCATCCTTTCCACCAGATTGTGGGGAATGTATCATTTTCCCCCACTGCTTTGTCAAGGCAAACAAAAAATTAGTGACCAGAAAGAATTGGACACAAATGGAGTATGACATATTTTTTTCAAGAGCAAGGAGAAGAATTATTACTGAACATAAATCCAGCTGTTCCATTAGGAAATAAAAAATAAAAATATTTTTAAAAACTTTAAAAAAAATTAAAAGGAAAAAGAAATAAAGAAAGAAGCAGGAAATGAAACCCAAAGATGAATAAATCTCTGTGGAGAAAATGCTGTTGGGTTTCACATAAAGCACAAGACAGGACTGCAAAACACAGATTTAGACTGGGTTTCACGAGACCCCTTCTGTGTAGTCTTCTCTCTAAAACTGGCACAATCATTCAGTACAAACAGCATTTTTTTTTCCTCATTCTGATCTGGTGTCTGTACAAATATGGCTTGTTCTTTGGTTTGGTTTGATTATTTTTGTTGCCTGTTTCCACCTATTTCTATTTTTATGGTGTAGTATTTTGTCTATCTGGAATGAAATACAGATGTGTTCATGAAGTTGTATAGCAGATGGAATTACAGGTTGGAGTTGAATTGGAAAAAGAAATAATCTAACAATGAAAAAAATACCTATATGAAAAGTATGCTTCCAAAGTGTGTGTTTGAATTTGGGCAATTTGTCATTCTACTGAGCTTTTTGAAAGGTTTATTTTGAGATAATGAGACTTTATAAAGTTTGAGAGGAGCTTGAGATACCAAAAAGCACAATTTATTGTTAAACTGCTATAATTTGATTGAGGGTCCATTACGGTAGTTCAATCTTTGCCTACCATAATCCCCAAATTTTGACATGAAATACACAATCCTTTCAATCTGTTCATTAATCATCTTGCATTAGGCAGAAGGGAGAGATGCAGCTGTTCCATTTCTGCTCAGAAATCACATGGAATTCCTGGCCTTATTTGTTCTTTATTTGCTTCAGAAATAGGGTTGGATTTTGTGCTTTGTGGTTATTGTCTTCAATCCCTGCTGTGAAGTCAAAAAGGTCTCCTTTTAATTAAGTGGCAAAGAGTCTTTCCAGTAAATGGAAGAGACAGCTTGGTTCTTCTCTCATCTACAGTGAAGTGTGCTCTGGGAAGGACCAGGTCATGGAATCACCGGTGGATCTGATTGGGTCACACTGATTAATGTTAACGAGGTTCCTGGTGGATCCTCTCTGCCCTCCAGAGCTGCAGGTGCTGGATGAACTTCATGTCTGAAGCAGCATTAATGATGTCCTTGGATGTTCAGAGGGCTGGTGGTGGTTTGATGAACTGGGGAAGTCTTCAGCATTTCTTTTTCTTCGTCTCTTTGAAGGGAGCTCAGGTTTTTTTCCCCTTCTCTCACAATTATTTCCACTGGTGCTAATGGGATGCCTTTGGTTCTGGTCATGGAAGCATTTCCTTGTCACATCTGGTTGGTTTGTTCTGTGGTCATATTGCAATGATTTCCTAACGCCAACTCTGATGTTTCAGATCCTTCTGGAGCATCAGCTTTGCTCTTTTGAGAATCTTCCTGCATCTCTTCCGTTTCTGCGGAGGAGCTTCATGCTCGCTGCTGCGCTACCTGCTCCTTTCCAGCTTTCAGGACTTTCGTTTCTAAAAAGATCCCTTTTCTCTTGGAAGCTGGATCCTGAGCAAAATTTTCCTCTTATTCCACCTTGCTAAATATGGGAAATCTTCACCAGCTTCCATGGAGCTGACCCAGCTTTCATCCTGGCCTAGAGCAGAGCATCCATCAGTGAGCATGGTGTGCTGGTTGAGCAGGAGCTGCCCATTGCATGACAGATGGGATATAGCAAGTGGATATAACAGCGCTAGGAATGTCTTCTGCTGTCTCACCTACTAAAGAGAAGGTTTGGGTAAAAGCCTGAGCAGGTTCTGACCATGGAGCTTTTACAGAAGCCAAGACTAATTTGATTTGGATCAAGGGTTTCCTGAGATCCTTTAGGCCACAGACCATTGGCCAGAGAGGCTGCAGGACTCGGTTTTACTTTCTCTCTGTTATTCCTGACTTTTGGAGGCACAAGGCCCTGCACAGAGTCAGATTTGGCTCACTCAATCCTCAGCTCAAGTTAAGAAGTAGAATTGTGTCCAAAGCATGAGGGTCAAACCATGATTTGAGGGTCCCTTCATGGCTGTGAAGCTGGGCATCAGGACATGCCCAGGATCATGTGAGGCAGCAGAGACCAGTGCACCATCAGAAGATCCTACAAAAGATACCAGAGCTTACAATATAAGGAAAAAGTGCTGTAATTTTAGCCCATTGAAATTCTACTCCAAAATATGGACTCAGCAAAGGAAGCTGAGGACAAAACGCCTGATGGGAACTGTGAATTATGTCCGTTCTCCTGTCAGGAAAAGATACTTGTTCAAACAAGTGATGGATCACCTTAAGCCTGAGGAGAACTAGCCTGGACTCACCGAAGCAGCCACGCCATCACAGTCCTGCCTACACTGGACTAGGTATGCCAGGAGGAGATGTAATGCTGGTAGAAGCTGAAAGGATGATCTTCCCCCTCCTCAGGGGGCCAGTCCCATCTCCGAGGCTGGCTCGAGTTTCAAATAGGCACCCTGAGTTACTTTTGTGAGGTGTTAATGGCACTGGCTGTGAGGACACTCAGCTCTTCCCGGTGCCAGTCCCTCTTTGGATCATTAGCTCAGCACCGATGACATCACCTGGCAGGAAATTTGGTACAGCTCTTCCTGAGCACCAGATGAGCGTTTCACTGCCCAGCCAAGTTCAGTCTTCAAGATGAGCAACCAAACTCCTTTGCTGGTGGAAGTGCTTGGGGTCTTTTCACCACCATCCCTGAGATGCAGGAGGGGCTGAGTAACATTTGGATGTGCTCTGAAGTGGCAAAAGCTCTAAAATTTATAACACACAGAGATTATTCTCCCTTTCCTGTTGCATTCCTTGTCTTCACTCACACTAATAAATTACACAGAGCAGGATCTGGCACTCAGTCGTCAAAAGTTTTTCAGTTCTTGGCAGAGTTTTGGCTACAGTCAGTGAATATTGACCCAGAGATTCCCCCACGTGAGGATTTAGCAGCAGTCTGGAGACAACTTTGGTTGTGGGCATCCTTTCTTGGAGGCTCAGGGACACTGTCACAGGGAGAAAGAACCACTATCTCACTGGGTTTTTTATTTATTATGGATAGAGTCACCACAACCTTGTCAGCTGCTGGTTCAATGTCATGACAAGCAACAGTGCAATAGTCAAGAGGAGGTGATATCAGACTGAACCTGAAAACGAGTCCCTGATTAATAAGAGAGAGCCAAGGTTTGGGGGAGAGGTCATATCTTTTACAAGAAATATATATTTTATTATTAAAATACCTTCCCCTTCAAACCATGCCTCTTGTATTACCTCAGACTACGCCAGCTCCCAAAATGTGACAGGAAAGTGCTCAGAAATGTCTAAAAATGGATTTTATCCCAGCGTTAACAAACTTTTGTGGCCCTTCTCATCCTCCTGACTCGCAACCTGTTCTTATCCCACACCAAAGCAAGAGGCTTCAACTTTGCAAGGTGCCAAAGGTTTCTTATTAAGTCCCAAAATACCATTGCTGCCTTCCGTGGGAGCTGAGGGGATCAGACTGTTCCAGGAAGAGCCCAGATTTTTTTTTTTTTTGGTCCATGCCTACCCTTTGTTATACTGCCAGCAGAGCCTCAAGGACAGCATATGGCCTTGTTACACTCGCTTTTTAAAAAAATAACGACTCCACAGTGCTGCCTGAGTCTTAATAGTGCTGTGTTTAAGTGCATTTCCCTTCGACAACCAAGATACTTCTGCAGAATTCAGCACCTTCAGAACTGGCTGCATTTTCCTGCAATAATTCCTCATTTTTCAGGCTAGAGGGAGTTTGGCTATTTTTTTTCTGGCTTCCTCCCTAGTCCAAGGCTGATTTAAAATGTAATTCTTTGTTTTCTTCCCCAGATCCTCCCCCAGCCATGATGCTCACCCTAGGAACTCAGCCTTGGGCTTTCTTTAAACTCACAGCCCAGAGCCCTGAAAGAATTTGCATCAAGTGAGGCCTGGGGAGGTGTTTGCAACTTGAGATTGGGTTAAAAGTCCACATATTTGGCAAATCACATTTGGTTCACAACTCACTGGATCACTTCTGTGCTGGCTCCATCAGGTCCTGTGTTCAGTGCATCAGATGCTTTTGCAATATTGGGTTTTTTCCTATAAAAATGTCATGTTTTGTTAGAAAAAAACAAATGTATTTGCATCTTCTTATAACGAAAGCAACCTCCATCTACATCACCCAAATTTTGGTAATTCAGACAGCAGAGATCACCTGCAACCCTTTATTTGAGCAGCTCAGTTCCTTTCTCAGGAAAAGAAGCGCCTTGTTTACATGAAGCAAAAAGAGTTGAAATTAATCTGGTATTAAAAACAATACCAGGTGTTTAAAGAAACTATTCCATGCTCATTTCTCATTTGGTCTAGTCTGGAAATATTTAAACAATGATTGAAATCCGGTTGTTTTCACATCCCATGGCTACATTTATAATTTATTTATCTACTTGAGGAGTTCCAGAAGATAAATCCCTTAAACCTGCAGGCTTTAGCAGCCAGATGTCCTTCCCCAGGCATGTCCAGGCTGGGTTATCATGGTAGGATTTTGGGATCATTGCTCTTGTAGACACCAAGAAGAACGCTGTGAGAATACCCAGACGTTTTTGTCCTTTGAAAATTTATCTTAGCAGCAACAACATAAGCTTTTAGCACATGGTTTGTTTTCTGTTCTTTATTAAGGTGTCTTCCATCTACATCCCCATGATAATTTTTCACCCCTTAGATGGGTGTGTGAGGCAAGATAATGATTCCCTGTCATTCTTCCAGGGCAACTTTATTTCTTCCCCTTGCTCTTTATCCAGAAAAGGTGTCCCACAGAGCTCCAGTAAGAATGTCTCAAGTTTTAAAGTTTCTGACTGTCCCCCTAGAAATAGGACCAGTCCTTGAGATTTGTGTTTGCTCCTTGACATCCTGGCCGCTTTGGGAGGCAAAAAAAGACGTGAAAATGAATAACTTTGCAATGAAGGTGAGATCTGACTCACCCAATTTTAGACATTTACAGTGTGGATGTCCCACTTGTGTAGATTAATGAATGGATGCCACGTTTAGAAAGGAATGTGCCTTTCTGGGATGCAATTCCTGTCATTGTACAGCAGCTGCCTGCATTTTGTCAGGTGAATCATGACCTAGAAATGTCTGCGTCTGTCTTGACTTTAGAAGGAGTCCGAGATACCAACTCAAACACAGGCATCAATCTCTGTTTGTTCAGATAATGAGGCTCCCAGTGTCCCAAGATCAAATCAATTTTTAAAGTGTGCCCTGCAGACTGCTCACCTGTCAAGGTGATCTCCTGTTTCTTCCAATCTTTATGGAGAGGAAAGAACTTCTCACTTTTAACATTACGACTCAGGTCGATGATATTTAAAAGTTTGATTTCTGTAAAAGATCTCATTGGAACCTTAACGGCCACTTCACACCTTATTTATACAGCAGCACTTCCAAACAATCTCATTTTCGTCTTCTTCTCCAGCTCAGGGTTTCAGTAGAGAAGTGTCACCTGCTGAAAATCTTGAGTTGCTTTCAGTCTTGGTCTTCTGTCCAGATTTGGTCACAGACAATTTTGTTTATTTTGGGAATTCAGATAAACTTGAACAACCATGATCAGCTTGCCAAGCCCCTCCAAAAGGGACACTGTAAGGTCCTGCAGCTCCTCTTCCAGATTTTTATTGCAACATATAAAACAATTCAAAGGTTTGAACTTCAACATCTGGCACCTTTATTTTTGAAGAAGGAATCCTTCAGTGTACCCACATATCTTGCACAAAACTGACATCTTTCCTCTGGCAGAACAAGTGGCATCATTTGTTTTCACCTTCCAAAGAGGTTTTAGAGGATTAATGTCAATGATCTGGCGCTGAGACATTCCCTGTGTTCCAAAAAGCACAGATCCTGCTGATTTTTTTGTGAACATCTCTCTGGAACCTGGACTCTCTGGGATGCTCCAGCAATTATTTCATGATTTCACTCAATGAACAAGAGGTGTTCAGTTCCCAAAGCCACTGGCCAGGGGGGCACATGAGAGACCCAAGAGGGATGAGAGGAACTGCTGACAACACTGGGGAAAAGCAGCTGCGTTGCCTTGGCATGAAATAGAGGAACAAAAATTTAAGATGGCTGTTACTCCAATGTGGATTAATGAATTCAGGATGGAATAAGCCAGCACTGAAATGTGTCTGTACTTCAAAAAATTCAAACCTCGACAAATGTTTAAGACTGAATATTGCTGGTAAGATTCACTTCATCTTACTTAGATAACTCAAAGTTAACTCCCCAAACTCAAACTAGTGCTGTTCAACTTTCTCTTTGATCCTCGGAGAAGAACACTCACCCCTCCTAGCAGAGATATCTAAAGCAGTAGAGATCAGTCAGGCTCTGGAAATGCCAATTTCCTTCCACTGACTACAGAAGGAGCCAGGAGTGATCCTCTAACACAATGTAGAGATCACAGGCCATTTTCACTACTCATGCAGCAAATTCCTTTGTGTAGGAATGAGGCAACATACCTGCTGTCCTTCTTCCATCTGCAATTCATCAGAGAAGTTCAGACATTAACATCCAAGGGGCAAAATCACTGTAAAAAGTAGAGATCTTCATTGTTTCCTGGAATAACAAAGCCAGCCCCTCACAGCCTCAGAACCCAAAGCTTGACACAGTTTGATAGGAGCAACTTGGCTCATCTGATTTCCACCACTTCTTTTCTAGCTTGAAAGCTTGTGCTTTGAGTGTCCAACTATTTTCTGGGCAGGCCATAAAGTTTTCATGGAGTTCCTGACTTCTCAGCCTTTTGTGGTTAGGCTTGTGCTTTACTGCCTCATTGCTTAGAGTCTGGGAGGAGTGGTGCTTTTCCTTTGACAAGGGTTATTTTTGGTGTTGAATTAGGCTGTTAAAGGGATTTTTGCTTTAGAATAATGATCATAAAGAAATCCCTCCTGCAGTGGGGCACCACACCACCCCACAGGCCTCCATGCTTGGATCCTTGGCCTGGCACAGGCCTCCATGCTTGGCTTGCTCTTCCGCTGGCTCATCAAGCTTCAAGAGGAATGTCTTGTTAATAGAAGCCCAGGGTAGAGGAACACAGTGATGAAAATGTGTCTAACCCCTGATCCTTTCCTCTTTAAAGGGATGAATTCTTCCTGACCAGGGATTTTGTCAAGCTTTATACTTTTCCATGAACTAGACTGCCTCAAGCTCCTCTGAGGCTGGGTAGATCCCACCGGCAGAGCCAGGATCTTCACAAAAAGCAAGTGGTTTTTAAAAATAGGTTAACCCAGGTGCAGGGGCAGGTTTGCCATGGGGAAAAGCTCCTCAGGACAAGGGGCAGATGTCCTGTGGGAAAGGAGGGATTCCTACATGGAAAGAATTGGCAATGAGGAGCTGAGGGGCAGTGGTGGAGCTGACTGCAGAAATCTGCTGGGAGGATGTAGTGTCTGATAGAACTAAAATGTGGTTACTGGCACAACCAAGGGCATCCCACTGCTGCTTCTAAAAGTCCCTCAAGTGTCCAGAATAAAATCTAAAGAGAGGCAGAGATGGAAGAACTTTGATAAAACATTTGTCCGTATCTCCCCTGAGCTCACAATGTTCATCAAACCTCCTCCAGCCTCTGGCTGGGACTGCGTTTTGCTAAGGATTGCAGATGCAATTTTCAAAATATGTTTGGTATTTTTGGCACAAGATATTCCTTTTAAGTAATTCTGTGGCCTTTCCCACCTGAGTACTGCGTATTTACTTACCCACCCATTTGGAGTGAGGAGAGAAGTCGAAAGAGGGATTAATCCCACTTAACCTTCTCTCCCTTACAGTGTCTGGTCTGACTTCTTTGCATCTGCTTCCTCTACCATCAGTGGAAGGAGATGTGCATCTCTGGAGAGGAATCCCACACCACTTTTCTGGGTCTAACTTTCAGTAACTTTAACTCAGATGAAAAACATATTATTTACCTGAGTAAAGGCAACTTGAGAAGGTAAAATTGCAAAATTGCAAAATCATGCACAAAATAAGTTCCTGAAATACTGTTGAGGGACAGGAATATTTCTGTTGGAAGCCTGTGTTGTCAGCTGGATGCCTCTCCTTGGAGCTAGGATTTAAACTGCAGCATCAGATTTTCCTGGCTATTTTCTGATTATTGTTTTCTTGCTTTCAGAAAAGCCAGGTTGGTTATGAAGTAAAATCAGTATGTTTGACTAAATTAGTGAGTTACAGTGATGCTTCAAGCACAGGGTGGGATTCTTGGAGCTGTCCTGTGAAGGGCTAGGAGTTGGACTTTGATGATCCTTGTGGGTCCCTCCCAACTCAGGATATTCTGTGATTCTATGATTCTAAAGCTTCTTTAACTCAGAAAAGTCAAAGCTGGGTGCAGTGAGACAGGAGCGGATGTGGCACTTGAGGACATGGTTTAAGGCTGAACATGGTGCTGGGTTGATGGTTGGACTTGATGATCGCAGAGGTCTTTTCCAACCAACTTCCAAGGATTATTGCAGGGCTGCAGTCATTTGCATCTCATCCTGATCATTTCAAAAAAGAGCCCCTTCCAAATGAACCTGTGGCTTGGAGTCACAGACCCTCTGTGGATGATCTCTCTTTTTGGGAACTCATCGCCCAAAAAATAGATTGTTGGTAACGTTGAATGCACAAACTCAAATCCCAGCTGTGGGAAGCTGAACGCCACTTTGCCTGGCCAAAAAAACCTGGTGGGTGAGCAAGAAGCAGCAGTTTGGACAGCACAGACTCATCCAGGAGCTCGGTGGGGTGGCAGAAAGCCGTGACTCAAACACACACTCGCGTCCCTCATTGAACAGTTTTTACATTTCTTTAAATGTCGGAGTTTCGACCAAGTTTTCATGCTTTTTATTAAGGCAAAAGTCCGTGCTTGTGAAATTGTGAACTTGATGTGTTATTTTGTATTTGTTTAAAAAAAAAAAAGAAAAATGTATTTAAAGCTAAAGAGCCGTTATTGTGCGGGGTTTTCTCTCAAACTGGTGCATACACTTTACATCAGGGACCTACTATACATAACAAAAATCAGTGCTACAGTTACTGTAAAACCAGATACACACCTTTTACTGTAATAATAACTTTTAAAACCTTGCACTGTAATGGTTGCTATTAAAAAAAAAAAAAAACCTACAAAAAAAAAAAACCTCTTGTCAGAACTGATTTTGTATCTTTGATTATATCTGAAATTTTAGCATTTTTGTATACTTGCCATGTCAACCACAGCATCCTCCATGGTTGATTTCCAGGTTCCGTTTCCTTTCCGTCTAATCCAACACATGCATTGCTCCGTGTGGATGGGCAGGGTACGGCCGTGGGGAAGCCGCGTAGGTCCCCGCCCCGCTCTTGTTCAGAGCCGAGTAGAAGGAAAAGCAAAGACCCCAAACCATTGGGATGGTTTCAGATCCCGTTCCAGCTGCCCCAACAGAACCCAGCGAGCGATTCCCGAATCATTCCTTTATCCTGGCGTTGCTCCGGCCGCGGTGGCCATCCGGCTCCATCCCACGGCAATGCATCGCGAGTAGGTAGGAAATCCAAACCAACGAGATAACTTTGCAATCACTGAGTTTATCGATTAATTTTTTTTTCTTTTTTTTACCTTCCCCTTTTGAACGTTTTTTTGAACTAAGATGTATTTGGAATCACAGCATGGTGTTGCAATTCTTTCTATTTTTAAAATACTGATACATTCTGTGTGTAAAGTCTTGTTTCTTAGCTAAGAGAATCTTAAATGTGGAGCTGAGTTCGAACAATTTTTTTTTCCTTGTTGTACTGTGATTTGGGAATTATTTTGATATAATCCTTTAATTTGGTAGAAGATTTCCCACGCCTTCTCCCTCCTTCCTATCACCATTTCATATTTTTTACAAAACTGAAAAAAACAAACAAACAAAGGAACAAATAATCTTTTTTTCTCTATTTAGGCTGTGTAATGTTGTGTTGTCCAGATTCTGTATAAAAATATGTATATGATGTATCTGATATTTGGCAGTGAACGGCTGCAACTTTAACCAATATAATTAACAAAGAAATGCATAATGTTGGTGTTTTAAAAAGTAAAAAAAAAAAAAAAACCTAGTTAAGATGTTTGTGTAAACTTGCATGGTTTAAAATGTACTTAGTGCATTGAGAAATGTTGTTAGGGTCCTAAGTGAAAGGCTGGTTTACTTTTTGATTCTAATGGTGATTGGTTTGTTGATCAGAATATCCCCTATACTGTATGTCTTAGTTTATTTAGCATATTGGTTTCTTTTCTTTCCTCCAGACCTAGCATAGTGTATCTATCTCTGTGTGATACTGTTCCTTAAAACCAGGTTGTGGAAACTGCGTTTCGTCCGGCCAAAACGATGTTTCGCATCACGCTCAGTTCAGTTGCGTTCCATTTGATTTGCTGTGAAGTCCAGGTTTGACTTTCCCTTGGGATCTTACGGCATGGAGATGCTCTGCGGGTGCCACTGGGACCAGGAGGATCCAAGGGTGTGGCTCCAGTGAGACACCAGCACCAGGCCCGGCAGTCTCTGACCGCAGATGGGTTTGAGGGCAGGATTTGGTCCATCCTTAACCAACAAAGGCTGGGTTTTTCCTCTCGGCAGCACGTGTTTTATCAGGATCACAGCAGGCATCCCCTGGGCTTTCTTGCACCTGTTTAATGGATGAATTTGGCTTTTGTGGCAGACGTCCCACACTGCTGAAGTCACAGGGTACCGGCAGCAGCCGAGTGTGGACAACCAGCCCTTGCCACCGTGAGAAACACAACGAACCTTCAGCACTCGCAATAAGCTCCATGTTCCCTTCCAGAAGCACAAACTCCGTGTTCCAGAGGAGCTGGCTCTGCATCCCACAGAGCTGATGGATATCGTGAGAGTTAGGACCAAACGTCCAAGAGGCGACCACGCGGGCAATGGTCATGGTTCATTTTCACATCTCCTGCCCCCACCACACCTCTTCCCAGTTCTCTCCAAGCTTTGTTACTGCTGAACCACCAGAGTGGGGACATTTCCAAACCTCTAGCAGGAACCATCCAAATTTCCTGGGTTTATTGACCATTAATGGCTTGTGGGACTGCCCTCCCTGTGCTGGCCAATGCCAACGAGCACGCTCCTGTCTCTCAACGCCTGAAAAATCCCTGGTGGCCTTTCCCAAAAATAAGACCGAGCTAGACTTGGATATATAGAGCTATCCCACTTCTTCAAGCCCTTCATCCCAGAGGGTCTCCAAGGGCTTTTCCAGCATAACACGATCTTACTCGTGCAGCCTGTAAAATGGCAGAGCACTGTTAGCGATCTGCAGCCGCCTCTGGGGTGATCCCGCCAGCTCATGGCCACTCTATGCAACAGTCTGGTGCAAGAGGTGTGGATCACACCCTTGGGGGGACTTGGCAAAGGTATAACATGCACAAATCCCAGCTAAACCCATTAGAGGACAGATTGATTCATTTAATTTTCCTTTTCTGGGCAGTCCCCTTCTTCTTTTCTGTCCTCACACCACAAGTGATCCAAGTAACCTAAACTTTTCCAGTTTGCTTTCATCAGCTTTTTCCTTCCTGAAAGCTTTTTAAATATTCTTTTCACACAGGAGAATAGGGAACAAATCTTTCCTTCTCAGCTCTAGAAATAGAACAACTCCATACATCTCTCTTTGCTTACCTTCCTTCTAGTCACTGACCAATTAACTTCCAGTCTTCCCTGATCCCCACCACATCTTTTAAAAGACAGCTGCAGTCTGATTTTGCTGCTTGATGTTCTAACTGGTTTTAATCCGGACAGAAATAAACAGCCTGACATTAGGCACTGGCAGGAATCCTTGCTTGGCATGCAGATATAGGCACAGTCCTGTGGCCAAATCCTACAGCTCAATGGATGCCGGCTTTTGGCCTTGCTGCTGACTGCAAATCCTGTGATTTGTTGCAGGATTGGCTGCATCTCTGAAAAGCTGCTCGTGGCGCTCGTCTCCCCAGCTTGGTAAGCTTTGTTCTTCCTTTGTTCCAGGTCCAGAGTTACTCCAGTCAAACAGTGGAAATGCCCCCGCACTGGCTCTCTGGCGAGAGGAGGAGATCTCCTGGTTGATGTTTCGTGGCGTGGTGCTCGGTGGATCTTTCTCTCCAAAAGGGATTCAGTTCATCCCGAGTCTGAGGTCTTTATGTAGAAAAGCTGGTGCTGGAATCAAGCTTTGCTTTCAAAGGCTGTGGGCTCAGCTGCTTCAGACCCCTCAGGCTTGTGGAGCATTCTCAGAGATGGAGAACATCAGCACTCAATCCCTTACAAGAGCTTTTCCCATCAGTTTTGTTTCTGCAGAGCTGGCCTTCTGTATCTCCAACACATCTGGGAGAAGGTGCTGTGCCCTGCTAGGAAAAAGTGTATTCCTTGAGAGATGCCATCTGGATTTATGGATCTGTAGTGTCCCCTTGCCCTTGGTCCATCTGCCTTTTCGTGGCCCCACAGACATCAGGAGGAATTGGCTTTTAGAGCAGCCTCCTGTAGAGTCAGTCTCCAGTGGTCCATCCTCCTTCCCTGTCTTAAGACCAGCATGAAAATGTTTCCATTTGATTAATTAACCATAGACTTGATATAAATTACCAGAATCCCACAGAAACAACTCATGGCACAGCTCTCCACCAGCTGTTCATCTTCTAGTTGTCCACCAAGCTTTGGTTTGCTCAACGGGAACATGTTCTGCAATAAGATAAAAATCCTCTTAAAAAATATTACCCTGGATTACAAACTGGGCAGAGTGCTTTGCTCACCCTCACTAGCAGCACATCAGAAGAATCTCTCTGCAAAGGCAGACTTTCCCCTTCCTGCCCTCAGAAGAAAAAATCCAGCTTTAATTTCCATCCTTGGAATAAAATAAAATAAAATAAAATAAAATAAAATAAAATAAAATAAAAACCCCCTCAAGCCCTAAACCCTGAAAATATTCAGCAAAGTCAAGGTGAGGCGGGGATTTTGCAGGCCACGGCTGTGGATTTATGCAGGACTCTCCATGACTGTTTTATTTCCAACGCAATAAAGAATAACCAACTTATTGTAGCAAACCTTGTGCCAGGTGCTATCTCCCAAAACCTTCTGCATGGGACAGTCTCCCTGTTCTTTCTCCGCCTCGCAGCACTTTGCAGAATGTTGGAAGGGAAAACCCCCTCTTTGCAAATAGGGAAAACTATGTGGTTTTTCTTTCCTTTTCTTTCTCTTTACATTTTTCTTCATTTTCTCTATCTTAATCCTTTTCTTTCCTTTTCTCTCTTTCTTTCTTTCTTTCCTTCTTTCTTTCTTTCTTTTTCTTTCCTTCTTTCTTTCTTTCTTTCTTTCTCTTTCTTTCTTTTTCTCACTTTCTCTCTTTCTTTCTTTATCTCTTTCTTTCTCTTTCTTTCCTTCTTCCTCTCATTCTCTTTGTCTTTCTTTCTCCCCTTCTTTCTTTTTTCTCTCTCCCATTCTATCTTCCTCTGTCTCTTTCTCTCTCCTTCATCTCTTTTCTCTATTTCTCTTTCCTTCCTTCTCTTCTTTTTCTTCTGCTTTCTTTTTTTAAAATACCTTCCTCAGTCTTGCTCACTCAACCTCTTTCTCTGCCTTTCTTTCTTTCCTTCCTCCTCTTTCTTTCTTGTGAGATGAGGAGCTTCCACTGGCAGCCACTGGAATCTGTGAAAGCAAATCCCTCTGGTCTTTCCATCGTAGCTCCAAAGCTCGCTTGAGGGGTGCTTGTGAAGAGCCCACAGATGTCCCTTTGGAGCAGCCTTTTGGAAGTGCTTTACTTCATGTCCCCCCCTCCACACCTGACTTTCCAAATCTCCTGGATTCTCTCTCTCACTGGTCTTATGCACAGTGTACTTTTTGACCTTGAACAAGCCAAACCCCAGAATCCAACAGGAAAATGAACGTTGACCTGTTGTCCCAGGAGCTCCTTTGGTGTCTGTCTCACCTTCCAGCAGACAGGCACGTGTCTTCTTCTCCAGAGAGGAAACGCTCCCTGGAGCAGCAGGCTGGCATCCAGGATCCCTGGATCCTTGCAGTGGCTTTTCCTCACCCTTTCTCTCTCCTTTCTCTCTGTGTGACTCCATTTGCCCACCCAAGTTCAGTATCTACCTCACAGGGCTGTTGTGAGACCCTTGTCTGAGAGGTGGGGTAGGAAAACCCACCATTCATGGATCAGCTCATCAGCGTTCCCAAACTCTGTCTTGACACATTCATGTTGGCAAAAATCAGGAGTTTTATTCGTTCCTCTCATCTGAAGCCAAAATTTGGGGCATTTATATCGACATCCCACAGGCAAAGCTGGGTGTGAGATGTGGAGGAGATCAGATACAGGAATTTCTGCTCTTATTCCTGAAATACATGAAATTTCCAACAGAACCGAGAACAAAGTTTTGTCCCACTGTCCCAAGCCACTACCAAACACCTAATCACCGTTTCCAATGCAAACTCAGCCTTTGGATTGCAAAACTCACTGAAGAATGGTGCAAGTGCACATTTTGTCTGTGTAAGAGATGCCAGTGCTTCCTGTGCCACAGTCCAGGCTGTCCTACAGCAACACAGGAACAACCCAGGAAACATTTGCTGGTTGCTATTTGAAAGGATGTGCAGGGAAAAGTAATTTTAAAATAATTTCTTGGCTTTGACAGGAGTTTAGCACCCTCAGCCAGCCTCTCTTTGACTGTACACGCTTCAGTCAATGGATTTGGGCTCCAGCAGACAGGATTTAGGACATGAATCTCAGCAACTGGCACTGAAGGGGAAAACTTCGTCACCATCTTAGCCTACCCCACAGTCAGCAAAGAGTGCTATTTTATCCCAAGTTTTATCTTAATCATGGTTAGCAGGATGAAAATCATTCTGTTCAAGTGCAGAAACTCCTGCTCAGAATTTCTGCTACTTCCTTCAAGAGCTCCATTGAGGTGGACTTTCGAAAGCTGTAAGAAAATTGTTTTAGGGAACAAAATGGTAAAATATAAAAGAAAAAAGAGCAAAGTGCCCTCTCAGGGGTGGAAAAGGAGCCCACAAAAGACCCTCCTTGTGCACCATGTGAATTTGGTTCAGGGAAAACAGTAGGATAAATTACTTCCTTTCAGCCACACTGGCACATGGAAATTCTTGGAGCAGCTTCGAGTGGGTCCCTCCCACTGGAAAGCAGCACTCAGAGAAGTTCTGCTCTGTTTGCCTTTGAAAACCAAGTCACAAACTCAAAAACAGAGAAAGGGAGAGCTTTAGCTAAGGTGAATCAAGTCTTCTGCACAGGGGAGTTGGATAGGAAAGAACTGTTCCGTCTCTTAAGAATTTCTCTAAATTTATTTTTCCAACCCACATGGAAACCTCAAGGCTAAGATCAAACATGAAACAAAAATATGCAAAACAATGCATATGCCAACAAAAACAGTTTGGGTATCACGGAGGGAGATTGTTTTGATCTTTCCCTGTTTGCATCCTCTTTTTTTTTTTTTTTTAATATATAAATTATCCTGCATTTTGAAACAAAAGCTTTTCTGAAATGAAAAGAAAACAAACTGAAGGAAAATGTCAAAGAAGACCTCCAAGAGCTTCAAATCGCGTCATGCGTTTCCCAACGGATGTGATATTTTCCAACAGGAAATGGCCTGAAGTTGGCATTTCCCAAGAAGTTTTAACTGTGACACACTGGCTTTTTGTGGAGGGAGAGAAAACAATTTTCCTTCCCAAATCTTGATCCTCTATCACATATTTACAGGGCTCTCTTTACGATGGGGGTCCCTTTGATATGAGAGCCTGCAGCAACATTCAGAGCACTGCAAACAGCGGGTGCCATGAGATCCTTCCTCACAGGATGGGAACAGTTGGGTTTCCAAGAGGATTTAATCCCCATCAGACTGTGGAGCACCAAGAACAGCACAGGCAGCACCTCCTCACGTCCTGCCTGCCCTTCAACCCGGCCAGAATGGAGCTGTCCTTCATTTCTCAGGTGGCGAAGTCTTCTACTGCCTTCAAACCAAGCAAACAAAGCAAATCCACCCTTTGGTGGTTTCACTGGCAGGCAGCAAAACAGCCCAAGCCTTGAGAAGGTTCATCCAGAGGTTGGCAGGAAGATTCTCTTTAATTCTATTTTCACAATCCCATGTTTCTTTTCCCCTTCTGAGTGAAGCTTGAAGAGTTCCCGGAATGCCGAAATTTGGAAGAACTCACCATTATCCATCAGGGAAGCCCATTCTCCCACACCCAGCCCCCAGCAGGACCCTGCCCATTGCCTGGAATGATAAGCACATGGTAGAGATTAGAGGGACCACGAGACCCCCTGGCTACAGTCACAAAGACAAAAAGCACACTTGAGATTAAAGCACACCTCCAAGCCTGCCCCATGATCCTGATAAAACCCGCTGCCCAGGAGGGAATCCCCCACTGCCTCTCCTCCAAGGTCCCAAGCCCACACTCACACTTCCCCCTCTGCCCCTCTCGCTCTGTGATTCCTCATCTCGACGTCACCCCCTCTCCCAGGCCAGGCTTACTCCAGGATATTCCACTGAGCTCAGCTCTTGCTTCACCACCAGCGAGGAAGGAGTCTCTGCAGAAAGTTCCTGTGTGCCAAGGGGGGATTTTCCCGGGATCATGAACACCCCTGAGAGCTGCAGGGGAGACCAAAAACGCTTGGTGTCATCAGGGCTGATCTCCAAGCCTGCGTTCCCCTCCAGAGAAGAAGTTTATCCTGGCCAAAGCTGTTTTGTTAGACCTGGCCTGGAGCTTTGCATCAGATCTGGGCTTGTGCACTTGCCTCTTCCTTGTCCCATTTGCACGCTTTGGTTTCCGAGCCGTTTTCCTTTTTTGCACTGTCAGGAGTTTCTTTACCCGTGTTTAATTGTCGTCAGCTGCAAAATGTTTGTTAAGCCTCTCCACCAAGCTCTTTAAATGAACGTCAGTGGCTGTCTTCCCTTGGACAATAATGAATGTATATATCGTAAGTGCAGACTATACAGAAAAGTGGCTAAGTCAAGGATCAGAGGGTTTTGTAAAGCCTGTTTATTTTTTTAAATAAGTTTGAGCATTTATATTTTACCACCATTTACGTGGTTTTGGGGAACCCAGATTGTGTCAAGATCTCATGCCAAAACAAGCCAAAAGTTGTTTGATTTCAACCTTTTCTTCCATGAACCATATTTTAAACGATACTTTGTCATTTTAAATGTTTTATTGAAACATGTACTGATGAAAAAAAAAGAAAAAAAAACAAACAAAATGTCATCTTGACAAAAGATTTATACATGAATCAGAAAGTATTTATTTCAATTTTGTACCTTTCCATTTTAATACATTATAATGTATTGACTCAACTGAGATAATATAAACAGTTCATTTTAATAACACGTTTGCAGTGTGCTGTGTCTTCTTGTTCTTTCCTTTCTACTCCACACTGAACACAAAGGTTACAAAACCAAAAGAAATATTTTAGATCCTGCCAATCCTGAGGTTTTTTTAAACCAGAACACTAGTGTGTCTTGAGCAGGAGGCTCCAGGAAAACCAAATGGGTCAGACCATGGGATGAGGTCTCCTGAGAGAGCAGAGGACCCGGGGATAAGAAGGGTCCGGGGTTAGAGTAAGCCACGTGCAGCTGGAAATCCAGCTGCCTGCTGCTGGCTCTGGGTGATGTGGAGTCCCCAGGCAGGGAATGGCACCACCATCACCCCATGCATCCCGTTTCCATCCTCTGGCAGAGCTGTGGTCCCTGCATTGAGACCCCAGGAGGGCCACTCCCACAGGGACTGAGTGTCTGACACCTGCCCTGGCCCTTCTCATCCCCACTCACTCGATCCCTGAGTAAGGATTGACTCTCTCCTCCCCCAAATTCAATGCCTATTCCTGATTTTCTTCCCTCACCTCCTTTGTCCCCTGCTGCTCCTCCAGCCCCTGCCCAGGGAGGTGCACAAATCCCTCACACACACAGGGGGACACAGCTCTGCTGCTGCCCACGAGCTGCGCTTTGGCTTCTCTGCTTTGTCCTTTGCCGGGGCAATCCCAGACATCAGCAGAGACTGGGAGAGGAACTCACTGAGGGCAGCCCTGGCAGAAGGATTTGGGGCTGCTGGTGGGTGAGAGCTGGACATGACCCATCCCTGAAACTCCCCATGTCCTGGGGCAGCAGGGGAGAGGGGGATTCTGCCCCTCTGCCCCGTTCAGGTGAGGCTCCACCTGCAGAGCTGCCTCCAGATCTGGGACCCAACAGCAGAAGGACATGGAGCTGCTGGAGCAAATCCAGGGGAGGCCACAGAGATGTTCCAAGGGCTGAAGCTCCTCTTCTCTGGAGCCAGGCTGGGAGAGCTGGGGGTGTTCACTTGGAGAAGAGAAGGATCCAGGGAGACTCCACTGTGGTAATTAAAAGGAGCTCATTAAAAAGAGGAAGAACAACTTATTACACAGACAGATCGTGATTGGACAAGCAGGAATGGGTGTAAACTAAAAGAGGAGAGATTTAGGTTGGATGGGATATTGGGAAGGAATTCTTGGCTGTGAGGGTGGGGAGGCCCTGTCTCAGGGTGCCCAGAGAAGCTGTGGCTGCCCCTGGATCCCTGGAAGTGTCCAAGGCCAGGCTGGATGGGGCTTGGAGCAGCCTGGGATAGTGGAAGGGGTCCCTGCCCATAGCAGGAGGGTGGAACAAGATAATCTCTAGAGTTCCTTCCAATCCAAACCATTCCATGATTCTCTGCTCCAGTTTTCTGCCCTCAGTTTGTGTCTCCTGTTGAGTCTCTCTCCCAGCCCATTCCTGAACCAAAATACACATTTGATGATAACTGACCCCTCAATCCATCACTCCATAGGGAACACCCAAGTATTAAGCAGTCTGTGCCAGCTGTCCTCCCTCAGACATGGGTCTGCTGTGCCATGGTAACTCTAGTCCATGGGTACCCAGGACATGCAGCTCGTGAGGACAGAAACCTGCTCATGAGGGCTCTCTGTGAGTGCTGAAGGTTGGTATTGTGTGGAGAGCAAATCCTTTTGTGACCACGAGGGAAATGCTGATCCCATCCTGGGATCTGAGGCAACTCTGGCCAGGTCCATGCTCCCAAACTCCAGAGGTGTGGGGGTCACATCCAAACCACCTATTGGGAATTGTCTGTTCTGAGACAAGTCCAAGGATTATTTGGGATGTTTCCAGCTGACCTGGTCCAAAACCGCACTCAGGAGCGTGCTTGGAAACCAACATTTGTTTAATTTACTGCTAACCTAAGCAGTGAGGACCAAAGCACACAACAAGGGAGGTGGGACACTCATTGCAGAGCCCCACTGGGTGCTGATTCCTGGTGGCAGCTTTTGGGTATTGTCGGGAAAAACAGATCATATTCTCCATGACTGAAATACAAAGCTGTTCCCCTCAAGAAACCGCTGTTCTCTTCACTCTGGAGGGGGCTTTTGTGGTAGTGGAAGTAAGAAACTTCTCCACCTCTGCATCTCAAAGCAGGATGAATGCCCAGTACAGACTCCAGGAAAGTTCCCCATCGTGCTTGCCAGTTTGGTACCAGTTCTGTTGTAAAATACCTGATCCCGGGAGGTGATGGGGAAAGGGGACTTCAGGGACAGTGATGTCCCAAAATCTTGGCAATTTTCTCCAACAGTCATCAGCTTCCTTTTCAGAAACTCTCTAAAAGACAAAGGTTGTAACATTTTGTGCCACATCTCTTCCAGCCTGCTGCAGGCAGGACCCCACAGCTGTGAAGGTCCAGCATTTCACTGCATATCCAAGAATACAGAGTAGGAAAGGAGGTGTCTCATACACTGCAAGAGCTCAAACCAAACATCCTTGTACTTCCCAGATGCTCTGGGCAGGATCTGGAATTCAGGACACTGCCAAAGTTTGATTGGAAGGCAGGTCTGGGAAATATTGAATGGGAAAGGAAGGAGAAAGGGGTGGGAGGCTGTGCAGCCTCAATGCCACACCTGAGGGACGTGAGAGAAGAGAGATCATGGGTTATGGAGAAGCATCTGGAAGAAAACCAGGTGGGTGTGGGCACTCACTGCTCACGGTGTCCTTTATTCTGGCCCAACTTTCCCTCTCTGGGGATGTCACAACAAACCCCTGCAGCTCCACAGGCTGGGGCAGAGTGGTTGGAAAGCTGGAAAAGGACCTTGGGGTGCTGGTGACATGAGCCAGGTGTGCCCAGGTGGGCAAGAGGCCAACAGCACCTGGGCTGTCCCAGCTCTGGGGTGGCAGCAGGGCCAGGGCAGTGCCCATCCCCTGTTCTGGGGCACCTCCAGTGCTGGGGGCAGCTCTGGGACCCTCCCAACAAGGAAAACAATGAGGGGTGGGAGCGTGTCCAGGGAAGGGAATGGAGCTAGGGAAGGATCTGGAGCACCAGAAATGGCTGAAAGATCAGCCTTGAGATGGAAAATTCTTACCCCTCCATGCCCTCGAGTCCCCAGATGTGTCAGGAGCAGTGAGCTTCCTGCGTTTTTCCAAATAAAATGGCAAGTCTGGGCCACAAACCTCAGGCAAAAGCTTTTGCAATGGGGTCTTTGAGGCTGGGGCATGGAAGAAAAGGGAGAGAAGAGCAAGATATAGGGATGAGTCTGCAGAGAGCCTGGGACAGTGGGAGAAGCTGAGAAGAAACCTACGGAAAGAAAGACACTGAGAGGAACTCCTTAAGGGTGGGAAGGGAGACAAATAAATGCCAAGGGAAGAATTCCAAGGGATTTTAACCTGCACCAGGGCCAGAGCAGAACAGCAATTCCTGAGAAACCACCTTTCACCTATTAGAGTGGGGAAAAAAGAAGTGAAGAAATTACTTCACACAGCAATTACTTCTCTCCTGCTAACACCCACCCCAGGACAACCTCCTGACAAATCGGGCTCCCCGTTCCCTTTCATCAGTCTGCCAGCTTCCATTTTATCACTTTCCCTAACAATTTTCCCTGGTTTGCTGCGAACAAACAACTTCTGGAGAGGACAACTGCAGCTCAGTCCACAACCTGGCTGCTTTTTGTGCTGTCCCTCACCTGCCCGAGGAGCGACCTCCTGCCACGTTACAGCACAAGGTAGGTAGCAGCTGCCTCCCCCTAGACCAGATACTCAGTGGGAATTTCCTGGAGACTTTCCCAGTCTTTGGTTCTGTAGGAAAGCTCATGGAGAGGGTCAGCATGGCCACACCCAAGCTGCATGCTGGGACTAGAAAACAAATAAGTAAAAACAAAGAAATCGGTTGAAAAGGAGCAAGAAATTGGTTGAAAAGGAGCAAGAAATGGGTTAAAAAGAAGCGTGGGGTGAGACAATAGGAGCAGCTTTCTCCTGGTAGGATAAGTGGACACTGGGGAGGTTCTGAGGATGGGAGCTGAGCATTCCCAAGTGGAGGAAGAAGGGGTTGGATATACTTCAGCAGGACTGGTGTAGGTGGCACTGTCCTGCCCTGTGGCAGCAGCCGCTTCCCGAGTGCCACCGGGAAGGGGGACACTGCTCCAGGGTTTGTTAGGGGCACCCCTCAATAGATTAAACTGATTTTTCCAGTTCACTGCCCACAGCTTAACAAATCCTCTGACCACGTGTGCATGTGCATTTTACCTGCTTGTGAATCTCTCTCTCTCTCCCTGGAACAAGCCAGGACCCGAGTGCTGCAGTAAAACGAAGATTTTCTTCCCAAGCCGAGCACTCTCCAAAGTGCTCCAGAGAACCTTAAGCAAACAATGGTATTTACAGGCACTGGTAGTGCTGCTGCTTCCTTCAGCTGGAGATTTGGAAGTGTCTGTGGGATAAGTGTGCCATGATAAATTCCCTGGCTCACTGACTCCACAATGGGAGAGCAAAGGAAAGCTCCAGCCCAGGCAAGGGAAATTGGAGAACAATTCCTTCCCAATATCCCATCTATCCCTACCCCCTGGCAGTGGGAAGCCGTTCCTCCACGTCCTGTGACTCCAGACCCTTGTCCCAAGTCTCTCTCCAGCTTCTTGGAGCCTCTTTGGGCACTGGGAGGAGCTCTGAGGTCTCCCTGAAGGTTTTTCTTCTCCAGCACGAACGGTCCCAGCTCTCTCAGCATCATTCCTTGGTGCTTGTGCTATCATGGGCTTCATGGGGGAATCCTGTTCTTCCAACGTGTGGAAAAGGTAAGGACAGGGACACAGACTGGCAGGGAATGACAGCAGTGTCCCCAGACCTGGCAGTCGCAGTCAGTGTCACTGGGGAGCTCACAGGACAAAGCGTAGACGAGAGGAAGGAAAACCAACGTGTAATTAAAGAGCTAATGAGCCCATCTTGGCTATTTTTGGAGCTCTTTTATTTTCCAGTGGTTGCTCAAACAGCCCCGAAATGACAGTACTGGGTCAGCCTTGAAAGTGCAGCTCCACTTTGAAAAGTGAGCAATGTCCTTGTGGGTTTCCCTCTTTATTTCTGTTCAAAAGCCCTAAATCTAATTTGCAGTGTTTACAAAGCTGACCCTGCTGGGACTGCGAGCAGTGCTGGTTCTGAAATCTTCAGAAGGAACCTCCATCCTGCCATGAGAACATCCCAGACAGCCAAGGCTAATGAATAAAACGGGCTGGAAATTGGCTGCATTAAAACAGTTTAAAACCCGTTGCAGGTCTATTTGCTTTCTTCACTGCTGACCTCTGTTTGCTGCTGCTGGATCCTGACAAGTCTTCAGCACATAATTCCTTATGAATAATATATCAAACACGCTCTGCTGGGCCTGGCATTTCCTCCTCCTTGTGGAAAGCGATGAACTTTCCTTGCAACCATTTGCAAACCCAC